>JACEIK010004837.1:0-82267 GCA_018107945.1 Datura stramonium
GCCGGATAATCATGCGATACTACGCTTTGTAGTGGTTTTAGTATGAAACTATCAATTGTTGTCTCACATAATTAAAATTGCATGTTCATGGCCTTCCGAACCTCTAAACATGACAAACTAGCCTCACTACTACATCGTTGAACGAGGATGTTATTTCTAGTTCGTGGGCAATTCAATTACGTGGATGTGGTTTACGTGGATATGATTAGGGACTCTCGTGCTTCTAATTATTCGACTCAACTTAGCTTCACAACTACTTCTTCGAGTGGTGATGTAATAATTCTAAGTTGGTGTCTAGCTCACCCCGTTTTATCAACCAAGCAAGGTATTAGGTATATTTCTATCCTAACACAAATCATATCGTGAGATACAATCTTGCTCCCTACATTCTCTTGTTCTTGCCCTAGATCATCTTTCTCAAGCATGTACACAAACCTTCTGTTTTGATGGTGATCGAGTCCTTAAAAATAACCATAATTAAGAATGCAAGACAAAACAACAATCAATAGCTTAAAACAAGCAAAATCGCAAAAATCACAATCATGTCTTGTGGCTTCAACCCAACCCTATAGGGAGGGTTCTAGCCACTCGTATTAAATATAATTACAGAAAACATAATTAAGTAACCTGCCACAAGGGTGGTAAAAGAGAAGATACAAATTGACAAACCCTAGGTGAGTTCTCCCACTTCTCCCTCACTCCTTGGCGGTTTTCGAAATAAATCGTGACTACGTTTTAGGGCTGAGGACCTATTTATAGTAAATGAGAATTTTACAAAATTATGCAATCGTGGAATGGCTCAGGTGTCACCGGTGTATGTGAACCTTTGCCTGTGACACGGAGGTAACGCGGATGCACAGTGGAAATCGCCTCGGGATGCCAAGAAATAGAGGTTGCCGCGATGGCCGGCGTGGCACGGCGCTGCTCGTGCAGCGCGATGCATGCGTGACACGGTGCGGGCCACCCAGTGCTGGTAGCACGGGCACCGCGCGTAGGGGCGCCTTCTGCTTGCGCCTTCCTCTCGCCTTTGGCATTGGCGTGACACGGTGTTAGGCGCGGTACACGCTGCGTGGCCTTATTGCACAGCGCATTACTATAGGAGGCATGGCAGCCGACTTTGTAAATTGCTCCCGACTCCATTCCTCTACTTCACCAACCTATAAATTAGTTCCTCGAATTCATTTAAACCTACAAAACAAGGACTAATCATGTTGGTTAGTACATATCTTCACATTTATATAAATCATGAAAATGTATAAATAATTAGATAAGCAAGACTAATTCGAGTTATCGTAGCCTTGGGCATGCTATTTTGCTTACAGTCACCTACCCCACACTTAAAGCCTTGTTAGATCCTCTGAGCAACCTTTTATCTCATGTAAATGAAGACTCACATAACTAATTTTAGCAAGACAATTCAAACTACGACTATAATGATTATTTAGAATATGAAGTTAAAAATAGAGCATGCACGGTTTAATAAACAAGAATGATATACAACTCCTTAAGACTTCTAACCTCAGAATCGACTCTCAGTCTTAGCAAGCTCGGCATTCAGCCGATCAAGAAATCGACATGAATGTTATCTCTCATTAAACATGTGCCCTCACAGAGAGAGTTGCCCATTTTTTACTCACAAGTTTTTAAATCACAACATGTATGGGTATATGAATAAAGTACGCTCGCTCTCTCCAAAGAAGAGGTCGCATGCATCATGTAGTAGACCATAAGCTTGCCCTTAGTGTTTTACTCCACTAATTTAAGGATGTATGAACGTAGATCAAGTAGGACTTAATGGAGTTTGTATTGTAAGCTAAGGGGCGGGTAGTACTATTATGGCAGTGAGCTATCTTCACAGCGCTTTTAACTTCACCCTTCATTAAGGACATCTCTTCTTTTACTTCACCCTAATTCTTTTCACTCTTGAATTTTCTCTTCTGCATTCCCATTTTCTTTAAGCACACTCCAAATTAGTAGTAAGGAGTACTTAAGCAAATTTTTTTCCATTCATTTATTTTCTTACTCCCTACTAATAATCAACCATTTTCACACAAGTACCTTGTCCTTTCTCAACTTTCACAACTTCTCTTTTCCTTCTTTTCACGCCTCACTCCTCCCTCTTTGAAATTTTTTTCATAGCGCTTGATTTTAGATCAAATTCAAAGCTAATGAAAAGGAAAGGATTAAGCTTATGTTGTAGCTATCAAAGAATAGGCTTAAGGCTCAATGGTGCTAACTAGGATTAAATATTCAAGGTAGCTAAGTGAGGAATAAAAGTTAGGTTCATTCAAAGAAATGCCTAAATCATCTCCTACAATCTACATCCTTTATTTCGCTTTGTATACACACTAGGCAAGTTCTAGACACTCCATGATAGCCTGAGAAATATTCGAGAAAAACTTACTCACGGCACATGCTCAATTCAAAGACACATTGACAAACCTTTGCTCGGCTAATCAGAAATTGATGCGCTTCAATCACATCGAGTCAAATTCAAGAACCCTAAGTGTCTCAAACAAAGTTATAAACTTCTAACATGCTTCAACACCCAACCACGCTTGTATCTTACAATCATGTATAACACATACGAGAACATCAAGCCATCAATTAGCTACGGGTTCAAAAAACCAAAACCTATTGACTAATTTTCCTCGAGGCGGTCATCATCCATCCATTGTTGGAAACAGTCCCTAACGATGACTAAAACATTATATACGGACAAAGAAAATTTTATTCTTCGGTTCAAAAGACCCCCGTCGGAAAAAAGCAGAAAAAAGAAAAACCAATGGGTGATGAAGTCATGCTTGACTCACAAAAATTTTCAAATATTTCTCACAAGCATTACATTCACCAAAAATCGTTAAGCACAAAATTTTGAAATTTTTCTTACCCCACACTTGAAACATCTTTATTTCCTCATAGCATCAAATTAACATTTAAAGAGGGTAGAAAAATACTCCCACACGAGGCCTTTAGTCCTAGCTTAAATCATGCTTTTCTTCAACTTTTCACAAGTGGGTGTTCGACCCCACTTTTCTCTTCACGTGCTTGTTAGATTCCTCCTCCCACGAATTGCTCGGACTTCCCCTCCATACGTGCTTAACTTTCACAAAACAGCACAAATGTAAAATTAATAAAATCAACTTAAATGCAAGAAATTAAAATGGATACCCATGGTACCCTTGGGTTACCTCCCCAAGCAACGCCTAATTTTACGTTGCGCGACACGACGTATCCAAGTTTCACCACTTTTTCTTCCACCTTGAGATATGAATCTCACCTAATTTCTTCTCTAATTTTCTCTTATGCTCGGGGTGGTGGTGAAAAAATTAAAAAGGACCACACGGTAGATGTTGCCTTTGGTATTTATTGGCCCTTAAGTAAGTGAAGTCATTCTTTCTTTGGAATCGTAAATTTCGAATATATAGGGCTTGTTCCCCTCTATATCTTTCTCCACAAGTTTGGAAGACTCTAGTGCTAGGTTGTCAACCAAACTCAATGTCGAAAAAATGATTAGTGGGATTACGATACCTCCAACTCACGAGCGCATTTTATTTGACTTTCTTATTTGTATATACCTTCTCCACATTAACATCAACTCCTCATGAATGTCAAATAGTAGGTACTCTATCTCTTCTTTCCAAGAATGGATCGGCTATACGTATGAGACAATCATGGAGACTGTCGGGAGCTTCCAACAGTTAAGCTTATTTCAAGAACTCACTCTCGTCTTCTCCTTGTAGTCCATCCTGAGTATTGCGCCTTTGTCACTTGCACTTGAGGAGCAAGCCGGCTTGACCCTCATCTCCATGAACTTGTGCTTATCATTTCCAAAGCCTCTCCATTTTATCTTCTTAATTCTCAATGCTTCCATTGCCTCCTTCGTTGCCTTACATTTGCTCGAGATCGATGTTTGCATCTCTTCTATTCGAGCTTGGCGTCCCAAGTCCTCATTTTCATCGTACTATATCCGGCCAAAAAGAGCACGCAAGAAGGGATCATAGTAGGGGCTTGGGGAGGGAGTATGCATTCGGACGACCATTCCAATAACCTTCTTGACCACCACATATATTGCCGTGTTACGGTGTTGCCACAAGTGGGAGTCGCCCGAAGTGGAATAGACTCATCAAAGTAAGATTATCCACCATTTAACCCATTTATATTCCATGATGTCATGTTAGAAAGGGTATCGGATTAAAAACTAAAACTAAAATAAATCTAAAACTAATAGCTCTTTTTCATATGGGGAAATTTAAAATCACTGAAGCAGAGACAAATTCACTAAGCAGCAGGAGTCCCAAACATGGCATAAAAGCTATTGTGGCCGCAAGAATGCAGATTCGTACAAGTAATATAGTGACCCTTTTCAAAAGCCAGGATGTCGAACCCTGGGGGTGGACCAATTGACTAACTATCAAGTTCAAGTGTGATATTAAATGCCGCAAGTGTTGATTATAAAGTTTGAATTAGGATTTAATTAAGTCTAAATATAGTCAGCAAAATGCTACGAATTAATTCAAGGCAACTAGAGTTAAAAATAGGATAATCATGCGATACTACGCTTTGTAGTGGTTTTAGTATGAAACTATCAATGCCGTCTCACACCATTAAAATTGCATGTTCATGGCCTTAGAACCTCTAGCTCACGACAAACTAGCCTCAGCTACTACATAAATTGGCTTGAGATGTTATTTCTAGTTCGTGAGCAATTCAATTACGTGGATGGGGATTACGTGGATATGATTAGGGACTCTGCATTACTTCTAATCATTTGAAACTCATTGAATTCACAACTACTTCTTCAAGTGGTGATGTAATAATTCCACAAGTTTGATTATGCAGCTGCGTCGTTTATCAACCAAGCAAGGTATTAAGAGTATATTTCTATCTAACACAAATCATATCGTGATACAATCTTACTCCCTACATTCTCTTGTTCTTGCCTAGGTCATCATTCTCAAGCATGTACCTAAACCTTACTTGTTTTCATGGTGATGAAGAATAAAAACAACCATAATTAAGATTGCAAGACAAAACAACAATCAATAGCTTAAAACCAAAATAAAATACATGAAATCACAAATCATATCTTGTGGCTTCAACCGTAGAGGAGAGTTCTAGCCACTCATGTTCATATAATTACAAGAAAAATATAATTAAAGTAACCTGCCACAAGAATTGGTAGAAGAGAAGATGAAATTGACAAACCCTAGGTGAGTTCTCCCACTTCTCCCCTCACTCCTTGTGATTTTCAAAAATAAATCGTGACTTCTGATTTTAGGAGCTAAAGGGACTTGATTTATAGTAAATGAGAATTTTACAAAATTATGCACAATCGTGGAATGGCTCAGGTGTCACGAGTGTGTCGCGGAGCACATCCTCGTGACACGGAGGTAACGCGGATGCACAGTGGAAATCGCCTCGGGATGCCAAGCTAGGAGTTGCCGCGATGGCAGCGTAGCACGTGCACTGTACGGCCGCGACCATGCGTGACATGACCAGCGCCTGAGCGCACGCACACTTCTTTGCCTTCCTCTACTTTTGGCATTGGCGTAGCACCCAGTCTTTGAAGCCTTATTTCACGCACAACGTGTCTGTTGCACAGCTCTTATGACCTTGCCAAGGCATGCTTCTTTGCCGACTTTGTAAATTTTCTGACTCCGTTTCCTCTATAACAACTTATAAGTGGTTCATAAATTAATATAAACCTACAAAACAAGGACTAATCATGTTGGTTAGTACATATCTTCACATTTATATAAAATCACATGAAAATGTATATAAATAATTGAATAAACAAGACTAATTCGAGTTATAAAAAGTAGCACTTGGGCGTATATTTTGTCCCACGATCATTTACTATCTAATTGATGAGTTGTCTTCTCTACTACAGGATGCTCCTTCTTCGAACATTCTGACTCTCTGATCATGAAAGTTTGTCCTCTTTCATATCATATTCTCATTCAAGTTTTATTGAAGTTTTTAAAAAAAAAAGAATTTGTACTCTCATTTGGCATTTGTGGAAAATTAATAGGTTTTCATGTTCTTACGAATAGTTTCACTCTATACCGCATATTTAGAATTATGAGACCACCTTGTTACACTGTATATACCTATATATGCTGCATGTATGTGCGTTTATATAAAAGAGGACTTTAGCTACATATCAAATGCGTTGAAGAGTCGCCCCGATTAAGAGGGATTACGGAACTTTCTTTAATTTAGTATTATTTTTACGTTGTGTTGTATTTTATTTATCTTATTTTTCTTCAATTTTCTTTGTAAATTGTAATAACTCATAATAGTGAAAAGGGGATTGTTTAGAAATTTGGGATTATGTGCTAGTTGTTTTAACTTCATTTTGAAAGTTTCTTATAGGATTCTCATTACTATTTATTTTATTTTTAGCAGTGAAAAAAGTTATGTTTTTTCTTCTCTATTTGAATGGCGGTGTGTTTTCATAATTAAATAAACACTATCCTTAACATATAGTTATTGAAAAAGTAGGAAGGAATTGTAGAGTCTAATTTCGAATCTTTGAAACTAAGCGATCCTTTATTGAAAGCAACATCAACCAAAAAGTTTTTCAAGAATTATTATGTGTATTTATATATAAATATTATTATGTGATTATATTCCAAAACTCAAGTCTTTATTCAAAGTTTTTAAATATATTATCATATTTTTAGCAAGACCGACCTCCAATTAATTTGTTGCTAAGGTCGAAGGTCACGGCACGATCAATATATCGTGTTGCCCTCCCTATAAAACAAACACACATTTTCAGATTTTTTTTAAAAGCACATCAATATTTGAAAAAGAGTGTTTTAAATCATTTATAAAAGTATCTATAAATTATATTCTTCTTCTTTTATTTATTTGGGGTAACTAGGATTTATATGTTGTGAGTTAACAAAACAAATATAAGCTTGAAATATTTCATTCCTATCTTCTCAAAAGTCCTTTTCATGTTTATTCGAATATCTTATTTTTTCTTATCCGTTAAATTATTCGCATATTTAATAAGTAAGTCTATCTTACCGTAATCATCTGAAATATTATTATTATTAAAAAGGGGTTTTAAAAAATATATATAATAAAAAAAACTTTAGAATTAAATTAAAAAGTTTGAAACATTATTTTAATAATATTTAAAACTCAAAATTTTATATTATTTTTGAATTTTGTAATTTTTTAAAATAAAATGAGAATGTAAGTTTAATGATTTTTTAAAAATAGCTTAATTATTATTTTATCAAATAGTTGCATTAGTAGTAAATGATTTATCTTTTTCTTTTTATAAAAATTTAAATTACATAGATACATTGAATTTTAAATAAAAGTAATTGACTTTTGCTTATCATAGTCATTTTCCCACATAAATAATGAGTCCAGGAAGGGACCCACATTGTGGACCTCGAGAAGGTGCCTAACACCTTCCTTTTGAGGTGACTTGAACCCTTCACTGAACTACGGTGACTTAGACTAATTAAATAGATTTTTGTGTAATTAGTTAATATGGTGCCCTAACGCGCCCAAAATTCGTTAGTGGCGACTCTTCTCTTTAAATACCATTAAGAAATTGTCTATGTTATCACATTTTTTCGCGTGAGAAAATGGGGAGGCGCGACATAGCCTCCTTCACTCCTTCTTTATCATATGGATTCACTAGATCTACTGTACAGTCGGCTAATAAAACGATCCCATTTTAAATAAAACTAGTAAAAGCTTGCACTCTTGATCCAACCTTAGCCCCCAATAGCTCTTGGTAATAATCAACAAACCCAATATCTATAGATTGAGGTTCTGTCTACCAATCTCCATGCTTGTCATGTGATACTTAATTGTTATTGTTGAAGTCTTTATGCTTAATCACTAAATAAAAATATTTTGTATTATCACCACCTAATTCCTTATAGTGTTTACTCCTCTGCTTTGTAGGAACATCTCGGCCAAATAAGAGAGTATGTACGTACTTTGATATCTGCTTATCTTTCCACATTGGAATATCCCCTCTAAAGGATCTATTTACGGTTTCCTCTGCCATCTTAGGAGCAACTCTATCATCCTTACTTACGCACAGAATGTTGGGAAATTGCGAGAATATAGAGTTGTTTAGGTTCCTTCTTAAGTATCTTTAGCTTCCTCACTACTTGGAATATTTGCACCCCCCAATAGAATTTGCCAACACTTCTTTACTAGCTCCTAAAGGCGAGGGATGTTGAGCCCACATATATAATCTTGGCCCCGTCTCATGGTCCTCCTTTCCTCTATCAATGACACTTTGGGTGACGAGTGGTCATTGATACCTTACAATAGAAAACAACGCCCTACAATCAAAACATTGCATCATTAGAATATTATTAATAAAGATCCAATCTATCTTAGAGAAAATCTTACCATCACTTTGTTTATCATTCCATGTATATTTTTCCCCCTCTAGTTAGCATTTTGTTAATCCACACTCTTCAACACATTGGTGAAAAGTCTTCTCCCTCGGCCCAAGTGCCTCGATTATCACCAGATTCCTGTTCTCTACCCTCAAAACAACATTGGGAAATCTCCAATTACTATCCATGGTTTTTGCACTTAATGTTTGATTCACTAGCCTTTCCACCAAGTCCTTCCTTTCCTCCTTGTATTGAACCCATACACAAAGGTTATAATGAAAGATACTTAAAGTGAAATGTATAACACTTCACATGTGATGTCTTGAAGTACTCATGGAAATAGGTACTACTTGGTAATTATACGATCTCCATGTTATCCATATTCTGCCGTTATAATGTTTCTCTAAATTAGTAATATCTTGCCATCCACTAAACAACCTTATGACAACTTTGCTCAATTTTATTTCCTTTAATTTTTGTTTCCAATAATGCTACTAATCCCATATTCTTCATTTCAAAGAGCTTAGCAGCCTTTTGCGTTATTAGACCGTAAGCCCTCTAACATTTCCGGCTAAGTATATTAACCATTCTCGAATGATTTATGGCTTGTTTATAGCAATTTCATTATAATCTCACCCTTACTTGCATCCTGCATCCTTTTGGTGATTCCTCCCTATGTAGTACACGAAAGAATTTGATTTTGTGACCTATTGAGTTTTGATTAAGCGCATTTTACCTCCTTTTTGTGGTGTTATCCAATCAACTTTCTCACCTTCTATAATTGTGATATCTCACTCCTATTAACGTTTCCTTCCTTGTAGACTTCAATATAGGAGTTATTTACTTCATGTGGATTCATTTGTCCTTGTTCCTTCTCTTGGTGGACTTGATAATAATCATGTTTTTCTTGGATGGGAATGCTTCTTCTTTGAGTTTTCTTCACCATAACCCCTTCTTTTCCTCTGGACTTCCTCAACATGTCCATACTTATGGCAATGAAGCATAATGTTGGCTTCCACTCATAGTGACCTTCTATTCTATGTTGTTCCTTCTCTTCTTTTTGAGTGTTATGATCGGCTATCATAGGCTTCTACTACAAGGCGCCTATTTTGCTCAAAGCTTTAGAAATCCAACCTTGGAAATTTAATCCAAATAGAAATTGTATTCAACTTATCCCTTGTAATTCCCTCTCTGGATTCCACCCTTTCACAATGAATGATTTATTATCAAAATTATACACTCCTCCCCCCACTCCGTGCCACATTATTCTTCCCTTCTAACATATCAAACCTCACCAATACCACTATATTTTTCAGCATAGCGATTTTATTTATACCATACTTTGCCCACTATCTACATATGTCACCCTTTATCACTTAATGGGGATGAGACCCCAAAACATAAGCATACAACAACAGTCTTTCAATACTCAATTTGATTGCTTATATCCTCTAATTCAAGTTCCACAAAGGTTAACTCACCTTGTTTTGTAGTTCACGTACTCCGATTTGAACCCTGCATTTGACACCTTAGAAATGTCAAAAGAGTCCCAAACTGAGCTTATAGGGATTGAATGAGTTTCCTCCTCTTCAACCTGAGCGCCGCTGACTTCCCACACTATTCTTTGGGCAAGTCTACTGCTTTGTTAGTTTGAAGTTGCAATCACTCCCCTTCCCTAAAGCTGGCAAGGCTTGCTTAAGGCAGTTTTCATGCATTCCATTAGTGCGCACAAATATGCTAACGATCTACCTGTATCTTTTGAGCTTACTGCAGCCCAGTACACCAAATTATTTAACTCACCACTTTCTTTTAGTCACAGGTTTCGGATCTGCATTACCTTCGACTCTAGAGTTTCCACCACCGTTTGCGGCAACTGTCTTCTTCTTACCTCGCCGTGTTCCTTGCATATACATTTTCCTTAGCCAATAGAATTTTGTGAAGGAATGCGACCTCTTCCTATTGAAGTGCGTTAGCGTTGCACCGGAGAGAAGGATCCATAGTAGAAAGATTATTATTATTATTATTATTATTATTATTATTATTATGTGAAAATTCTTTTTCTCTTGTTAATTATATTTAATACTTGTACATATGTGTCAATTCCTCCCACGGATATTGATATTGGGCTTAGTATGATTCATAATAATACTCATTCTCCTCAAGATTTGAGTCAAGAGTAGTAGCAATAGAAGGTCCACCTTGGTGGTATACGCTAGGTATGTTGGGAGTGCGAAAGAATAGCATGTATTTTTACAATAACAACCCATGTAAGATCATCAACAAACTTGTATAGCTCATTATCAAAATCCTCAAAGGCCAAGAAGCTCTTTTTCAATACAACTAAAATGTAAAGTTTACTTTTAAAAATTATGTAGCACATGTAACTTAATAGTTGCATACTCAAAAAGGAGAACATATAGCAATGGTATGGCAAGATATGTTCCATCCGCCAAAAAAGAGACAACTTTAATTGCTTGTTACATCTTCAGCGATAAATGCATAGTATGTAGGGAGCATAAGCACTTGCACTAGCAATAATTGGCTTAGGTCGAAAAAATGCTACACATTTCTCATGTTGTTTGGTAGAGCAAAGCTAGACACTTGAAAATTTGCGGCGGATCTAGTCAATAATTGAACATTGAGTCCCCATATGGCGGAGTCGGATCAAATTTATAAACTTATTAAGCATGTTCTTGACATGGTCTCGTTGTCATGTCAATATACTTGTCTCCTCCATAATATTTTGTATTATGATACTCTTCACTAATCGTGATGGTCAATATTGATCAACTGCGATATCATCGATGATGATGTAAAATTCTTGAAGGATAAACATGATCATTCCATTGCCTAGATTTCTCCGTCTCAACAATATCAACACTATTAGAACAATGTATTCCAAGTAGTAGATTCACTATTTTATCCCACATGTCGCACTAGAATAAACTAGATTAGGTGTTAAGAGAACCTCTAGGGGAACTACTAAAGTTCTCGAATGGCGTGATCTTTGTAGTGTTTATATGATCCATCCCAAGGCTACAAACTTGCTTCCCCAACAATGAAACTATTAAAGTAATTAGAAAGAAAACTATGAGTTGTAACCTAGTCTTATAAAACATATAGTATATCGGGGATCAAATGGAAGATTCAAAAGTCCAAAATAAGAAATGAGACTCGGTGATAATATCTATCTCTGATCTAGGGATAGTTCTTTATATGTATTGTTTCAAAAGAATATATATATATATATATATATATATATATATATATATATATATATATATATGATCGGATTCAAGTTAATCCAATAGAAAGTTGGTGGGAAGAGATATACATGATTATTTTGTGTTCATTAATAACCTTATTTGGTAATTTATCTTTTTGTTTAAGAGGCTAGAAGAGGCGTTAGGCATAGAATCTTCATTCCTAAGTGAAGCATTTGTTTTGTCTTAGAAAGATACAAGGCAGTTGTCAAAGGATTTATACTTTCTTCATTACAAAAGAATGAATTAACATGCTCGGATAGATAATATGTCCTTGTTCTGTCATATATATTGGATTTGTTGCCTAAAGCAAGTGAACTTCTTCAGTGTTTGTTCTTCTACAATCGCTACGTCTGAGATATCGGATACCTGCGTGGACAACTAGCATCAACGTGCATCCAGGTTAGTTGTAAATCTTCCTTCTTATCTTAACATTAACTTAATTGATAGTCACAGGCATCTCTACAACACCAAAGCGGTTCTTTATGCTAACATTCTATAAGAATTTTCTTCTTCTTATATGTCTTAAGTTTCGACATTGTGTCCTTCAATCGGGATAAGAATTTGTCGTGATTTGAAGCTAGCTAATAGCGAATAATACTCATCCAATCCTCGTCAAAGATGGAGAAGCAGGCAAGCAATAACTTTATGAAATGAAATAGCAAATTCAAGAGTGTAAAAATTACGACTGATTTGGGTGAAGTCTATACTTAATTGTAGATGCTACGAGCAGTTGAGTGTGAGAACGCTTTGGAACTCGCTCGTCCACTCCAAGTGCTTTGGAGAAAATACAAAAACAATCAAATGACCCTTTTTTTGTGCAAAAACGATTAGACTTCATTGATTAGAATAAGAGTTTTTATCTTAAGAATCATCATGATCGAGAGTAAACAATTTTCTATTTTGATTAGAATGCTGTGTTCTACCAATAGTAATAACAGTAATGTATAATAAAGAAATTAGCAAGGCACTAATCACTTATGAGACACCTTGATAAAGAGTAGAATTTTCAAAACATAAAGACACCCCACAGAATTGTACATAATTCCCCATTCCCTTCTTCAACAAAATTCAGTGAGAAAGATAAAAAGCATCATTCTACCTTAATCCAACTCCTCTTTAGATGACGAATAACTCTGCATAGGATATACTCACGGGAAATACATCGAAACTCTGTGTTTGTATTCAATCCTTCTTTGGAACCAGAAGCTTTTGCAGGCTTAGCGGTCATCCTTAACAATGACGGAGCATGAGAAAATAATAACTTTACCAAATATAGTACAACTTTTAAATGCTTAAAAAGAATGGGCCCGGTACATCTTTGAGCTTGTTGAGTGTTACTGTCCAAGCGGTGGTGTATCTTTCATAAGCTGCTTCCAACGGGGTCACTGTGGCATTATCTTAATAGTATACAAGGTCCTTTTAGCCTCTCATACTTGGTACAAAAGCGAAAAGACCATACATATATTTGCTATTTCTTACCCAAATCTCAAGTTTACTCAAGTGGGGAACTCTTAATCAACTCTAGAGTGCAACAAGTACGACCCGATTTGTTGAAGTTACACCTAACTTTAGATGCCACAAGCGGTTGAGTGTGGAAGTCCCTTTGGGGTACACACTCAATAGCTTTAAAGAAATTTATATAAATAAGGATCATATGAAAAGAAGATAATCTAGGTAAAACAACATGTCAGATTCTTATCTCAAGTACCAAATGAACCCAGACAAAGTATCTCAGGAGTGTGAGCAAGCTAAAAACAAGATTTTCAAAAGTTAATCTTTATTAGTATTGGATTATCTACCCAAAGGTATAAATATGCCAAATTTACTGCGGTTCTTAAAGCGAGTACCATTTCCAAGTCAAGATTGATGACTCATTGAATAAACAAGTAATTTGCAGATAGACAACAATGTCAAGGTATTGGAGTCGCACTATAGTCCTATCAAGGTCATATTTGTTGAATTAAGGAGCCTTGATAACACAAAACTCTATAGTTTGGGAAGAAAGGTTATTTTTTTCCGGACGAAAGGGGGTTGTCTGAGTCACGAAAGCCAGAAAAAAAAGCTGGTGGTTTGAAGACACAGTTGAAGAGTTTCAGTATGTAAAAGTTGGACAATTAAACATATGGGAAATGTGATTTGTAAGTACTATTTGACATGTTAAGGTTGGCTTCTTGATACCATTGCGGTGGCGTAGGCATCTATCTCTACGATATCTCTATATGGAGACAATAGTATTCCTAGAGAAACATCATAACAAACATCACAATGTCTCCATGATCTTTGTCAGAAATCTTATCTTCTTTCCTTTGAAGATAGATTCAGATCTTGCTGCTATTTTTGTAAAAGAGGCTTATCTAACACACGATTGGAAGCATGCCCCAAATATATCTCCACTTTTTTGAAAGAATACAAGTTCTTGCTGCATCTTGGACATGAGCTCAAGACATGATCTATAGCCATTGCCCAGCGAGACCACTTGATTCTATCTTCTCCGCCGTCTTCCAAAAATAACTCTTTTTCTTACTATTTGTTAGAAGAAATTGAGTAATTTTGACTTAGAATTTATCATCGAGAGAAAAAGGAGAAAGGAGAAATGTATGCCTTTATTCATCGATTCTTGTAACATCAAATAGACGATCTGCAATTACGAGCAAATAGTATTGGACATAAGCAAGAGGTAATATCAACGAGTCTCTTCATTTATCCACTCAGTTTGGACGCAAATATAATTTAATTCTTACATTAGAATTACGGAAGAATCAATGTTCAAATACATATTTTACGCTGCATATAAAAATCTATGGATAGCTTCAATCTATTTTGCCATTTTAAAATAAGTGATTCTTTTATTAGCTTGAATACCTTTGCTTAAAATGATTACTAAAATAAAATATAGTTTACTAAGTTATCATAATAACTACTAGCAGAAGAAGATGTAGTTCTATAATAGTAGTTTTTTGGTTAGCTAAAATTCTCTTTGTTTAAATAAAGATAAAATTAAAATATTATTATTTTTGTATTTTTAATTTTTTAATTAAAAAATTTGATTTTTAAGATTAAACTCATAAAATAAAAAAAATAAATATACTACTTATTTTAAAATAAAATAAAACAAAAAATACCGGTAATTTTTGAAATAAAGGGAGTATAATGTTAATAACAGATAAATACTGCTCATGTATCAAATTGGTGCGACTGAGGTTTCCTCGGTGAGTTTTCATAAAGAAGGATAAATTGTAGGCTTGGAGTTCCTTTAATAAATATGTTTAGACTTACCTTTGCTAATGTCTTTCATACACAGACTCCAGGAGAATGAAAATACTCACAGTTTTAAAATTGAAGTTGTCTTTTGAATTTGAGCATCTGGCTAAGAAAATTATCGTTTCGAGATAAGAAAAAATATATTTTACCCCTTAACCTTAATGAATATCTTGAAAAAAATATAACTCTTAATTTTTCTTTATTATATCAACGTCTCCACTTAAACAAGGGTAAAATTGAAAAAGCATTATTAATGTCTTCTTGATTATGTAAATACCACTTATTTTGAGAAATAAAATCAAAAAAGCTAAAAATATATATTATTTTGAAAGCATGAAATTTTTAAGATTGGAAATAAAAGTAAAGTTTTTTTTTCTCTTTCTGAGATGTCCTTTTAAATGCACAGTACCTTTTGGAAAGTGTAAAATTTATATTCAATTATCTTATTAATGAAGTTGGCGAGAGTGTGACCTAAAAAATATTAATATATTCAACTTTGGAAAAATTACTTCTTCAAGGATGTTTGTGACCCAAACATCTAGTAGAATATCTAGTAGCCATATGCAAGCAAGAAAAAATTATACTTAATGGATGACACGTAAACAAATAATTATAATATATCTAATGTCTGAAAAAGATAGATCAGAAACATACAAATAAATTACTTAGCATTTCCAGTATATTTTAATTCCCTGCAGAATGTTCAAGTCAAATGTGGAAGTTTCTTTTTTTTTTTAACAAAGCCAAAACAAACAATCTAAATCAACATATTATTCCCGTGACAAGTTGTTATCACCTTGTACAAACTAATAAAGTAAAAAAAGAGTTGAAGACTGAAAGTATATTTACCGTTGCTATGATTTTAGAAGGGAGACGGTCGACGGCTAGCAGTCGATGAACGGCGGGAATCGGTGGTACAGTGATAGCACTGGCAGCGAGAGGAGGGTAGATGAAATAACTCCTCCGCTTTCAACTTTCGCACAGTCTAGAATTGGAGATTTGTTTAATCCTAAATCCTAATGCCACGCTCATCACATTTTTTATTTTTTAATTAATAAAGGAAAAATTACATCATACAAAAGATCAGTAAAATAATTATTTACTTTAGTCATATTTCAGTTTATTATCACTTTAGATACTTCAAATTTCTTTTTATTATTATTTTAACAGTATATTTGTTTTTTTTTCTTCGTTCTTCTTTTTTCCCTTTCTGTTTCTTTCTTGTTTCTTTGCTTCTTCATTCTTCTTCTTCTTTCTTTCTTTCTTTTTCTTTTTTGCTAGTTCTTGCTTCTTTTTCTTTCTTCTTTCTTTCCTTTTTTTGTGCTTCTTCATTCTTTCTTCTTTTATTTTTCTACTTCTTTTTTCTGCTTCTTTCTTTTTCTGCTGCAACTTTTCTTTCATTTTCTTTTTCTTTTTATAATTTTTATAATCAACTTCATAGAAATTATAATTAAATTTAATTTTTTTTTAAAAAAAATATAGAGATTTTTATAGATACATCATTACAAAATTGTACTTAAGTAGCATTGATATTTACATTATTGATATCTAATGAATTTAATGTATTTTTTCATTTTCCTTTATCCTAATCTCTCTCTTCCATTATATCAATACTCACCCCTTTTTATTGCAATTCAAAAACTAATTTAAAAATAGTAGTAGAATTTCATTTATTTTTATGAATTGCTTATCTTTATATATTTTGTTAGTATTCTTTTCCTGGCGTTAGATTTATGAAAAAGAAATAAAGATCAAAAAGAATTAAATGTTGCTAATTCTTTGTTTCTTGATCCTTTTATTTTCTTGACTTGAAATAGTATTGTATAAAAAAGTATAAACTAGTTACTCATAATGATATTTATTGATAATTTGTAATTTTAGTATAAGTTTGTATAATTTTATATATTATTTAAAACCTTTCATAATATATCATAAAATTCAAATTTAATTATATTATTATATATATTTGTACATTTTAATATAAAGTTAATATATTATTTTACGGTAAATGTATAATATGTGTATATGAATGTATAAACATTTCTTATAATTGTATGTAATTTTTGTATACTAGGTGTATAACATCGTATATCAAGTTTTTAAACATTATTTAAGGAAAAAAAATAAAGTTTTTATATAATATTGTATATCGTATATGTGTGTATATCGAGCTTTTACGTAGGGGATTGGGAATGGAGCCTATTTTGTTTTGGCTATTGAATTGCAAAAGTAAGTTTTGAGTTATATTTTTGCAATGTAGTTTAGTAATTGTATATTTCTTGTAATTTTTCAAAAATAAAAGCCCTCATTAAGCCATTTCACCAGTTTAGACTTTATGTTATTTAAGAATCGGAGAAGGGTCAAAAATGTCCTTAACCTATTAAAAATGATTCAAAAATGCCCTTCTTCCATCTATTGGATCAAATTTTCCCTTAATTTTAAATTTAAGTCTAAGATTACTCTCCTTTTTAGCGAAGTTAATGTGAACTATATAATTTTTAATTAGAAATATATGATATTAATTTTATTGTATATAATTGAATCCAAATCTATTCACAATCCAACCCAAATCTATTCTAAAAGACCCAGCACTTCTTATAGATCGCCGTGGACTTTATATGTGGAAGAATAAATGTGACCTTACCTCTTAGTAAAGAACATTTATTATGGTAAGACCTTCAAGAATATGAAGAAGTATAAGAAAAATATAATTAACCAAAAGGATAAGAAAATATACGAGATGGATGAATTTTTTCACGCCCAGGCCATAACGGCCAAACCCCAGGTATCTGGTATAGCAATTCATGGTAATTTCTGATTCCTAAGAAGCGGGAAGGTTGATTTTTCATGTGATATTTTTGTCGGGAGGCGTGTAACATCCCAAAAGTTTCTAAGGCAAAACCAGTAAAAGCTACAAAAACTAGAAAACTTTTGACTCACCAAAGACCATCGAGGAGAGTGGATTGTTAGCCTCATAACAAATTTTCTCTCAAGTATCAGGCATGGAGTGACTCGTTGTATGATGTATCGGGACATTATTGTCACCACGTTGTAACTAATCAGCTTTTCAAATCCTTCTTTCAAATGAAAAATTTAGATGATGTTAATTAAGTCGGAAGAAGAAATGACTCGTCCTATGGAGTCATTAGAAGAAATCCAGAAAGGGTTAGAAATCACTCTAGTGGCGGCGAGGTGGCTCAGGCAGTTATTTCCGCTAGCAGTTGTTCTATCCATTTGTTGGGAGGAGGTCGAAAGCGTTTCAAACTTCCTCAATGACGAGTAGAAAGAGCGACCCGTTTATCCTGGCATTATTAATCTGTCATCCGTCTGAAATATAGAAAAAGAAATTTTTAGTTGAAAACAATGGCACCAATGAATCGTGGTCACAATCAATGACTTCTCGTTGTGAGGGCTCGTTCGAATTTGGATAGTCATATTTTGAAATGATTATCCGGGGGCATTTTGTAAAATCTTAAACTCTTAACTCTAAACTCTGTCGTATTAGGGTATGTTTAGAGAGAGGGATTGAGGGGAATTGATCGACATTCTCCTCTCATTCTCTCCAGACATAGGAACAGCACGTAGAAGATTGAGAAAGCCTGCGATTACAGCTAGGGTTCCATTCAAGTGCGTAAATTTCAAGATTTCTTCTTAGTAAGTGGAATTTTAACAAGGGTTATCCTTTCACCTTGTGTCCCAAAGAAAGCTTTAGAAAACATTGATATCTTAGTCCCATAGAAAAATCACGTCTTAGCATTTTTGTTTAGTTATGAGTTTCCTTATTACTTGATGTTTACTCAAGTCTCCATGTTCTAGTATGTAGTATTCATGGTTTGACAATTTCGATTACAAATGATACTTTGATGTCTTTGTGGTTACAATACTTTCGGCGTTTAAAAAGCTGAAAAATAGCATGGACTTGGGATGGATTTATACGAATATGAGGTGCTTTTGCTTTATTTTGAAAATAGATATTTGGAGAGCTGAATTATACAAAAGATAGAGAAAAATGTAGAAGAGGCAGTATAGATCTCGGTACGAGCTTCACACGTCAGTACAAGGTTTGTACTTGGGAATCGTGAAAGGTCCAAAGAGTAAATCACGAGGAAAAGTTAAGTTACGGGCTCGCTAGTGCAATTCGTACCATGTGATCGTGAAAAATTTAGGGAAGAAATTAGGCAGGCCAAGTATCTGAGTATGGAGTGGCACTCATGATCGTGAAACCTACCTAAGACTCGTACCAAGGAACCATTGAAAAGACCAGAATAGATGACTAGTAGAACTCAAGGTACAAGAAGGAGTTACGAATCATGGAATCAAGGTACGAGTCATACCATGCCTTAGTGAAAGTTAACGAGGAAGATGCCAACAATTGCAAGATCAAACCACGAGAAGATTGTACAACTCGTAGGTTCTTGGTACAAGTCGTACCATATCTCTCGGTGATATGAGTCAGGTATGACCCATTACAATGCAGAATTCTGGATACGTAGGTGAAGGCGGCGACAATTTTGGTAGTTTTTTTCTGTTTACTTAGGAGAAGTTTCAATTATTTGTATAAATACGTTTTAGGTTATTTTCGGTAGAAACACGAGTAATAAAGGCGCAATCGGGGACAAGTTATTTGTGAATTTTAATTCAAGTCTTGGAGATTTCTTTCTTGAATTTCTTCTTTGTTCTTGAATTATTCAAATTCTTGTAATATTCAAAGCATATTTTCTTTCAATCATCATTGTAAGTATTTAATTATGTGTTTGTCTATGAATGCTAACCACAATCTTACAATCATGAGTGGCTAAAACCTCCACAACTAGGGTTGTGGGAACCATGGTAGATTAACAAACTAAGGTTACCGCAGTGATTAGGAAACCAATGCTAAACACTTGTATTATGTTCTCTTCATCTTTAATATTTCTTAACAAGCGCAATGCAAGATTTGTCAATTCTTTACTTGCTTGAACCCAAGAAGTAGAGATTAGGAAAAGAGGAATTATAACAAGGCCTTCGTCTTTATGGTCATTGTAACTTATTTCAACGATCACGGGATAGTTAATTTGGAATAAATTGATAATAATTAAATTAAAATCGCTCATGGGACCTAGCTTAGGTGAGTGAGTATAGTTATCCAATAGGGACGAACCACTCATTTAGATAAACCCTAGTTATTAGTTCTACAAGTAAGCATTGGGATAGATCATGAGTGTAAAGGCTCAGTAGTTATGAACCTGAGAGCACTTACCTAGTTAATTGCAAATCTTGATAAACAACAACTAATTTTCAATCTTGTTTTATAACTATTTTCAATAAAACCCCTTTTTTGGAGATAGCATACCTAAAAGCTTAAATACTGCATTAATCTAATTCTTTACCATATTCTCTGTGGGTTTATTTAACCTTTATTGGATTCTTTATTGACAACATCACCTTCATACTTTATCAGTGTGAGTTTGGCGTTATCACTTTCATGATAGATTTTCACATGATTCAAGTTCATATATATATCTATATCTATATCTATATCTATATCTATATAGCATTGAGTTTAGCATGAATTCATATTTTCGGTCTTTGTGATTCTATCATGATTTCAATATACGGATGTTGATAGTGTAACCAATATTTTGGGATTCTGTAGAGCTCTCGAATACGATTAGATAAAGTTTCTTGGCTTTAGAACATAGTTTCGATCTATCAATAAATTATCCCAGGTAAACATCAATTGGGAGTAGATCTTAGCACCAAGTTGGTCAGTTCGAGCGCACCGGGGCCCGGGCTATGTGCCCTTTGTGAGTTATTAGCCCAAATGGGCATCGGTTTTTAGTGATCACATTATCTATGCCTTTATTACTGCGACAAGGTATATTGGAGTCTTATCGATGCGGCGTATACATCGAACTCCATGGTTTAGCTCACGTGGTTATATGTCGGTTGATAGACTCTCCCATCATTTAAATGCGATTCACGGACTTAGTTTTTAGTACATGTACGCAGCCCTAAAGTGATTTTTACTATACTTTGTACGTATTTTTAAGACTACTACTTTGAGTCGATATTTATGTATTTTAGTGAATTTCATAAATGCCCCTTTAAATTTGACGTGTTTTTTTTAAATTCTTAAAAAAATATATATATATATATATATATATATATATATATATATCGATTGCATATCTGGAATACTCAATACATTTAAACTCACCGACACATATTTCTTATGCTATATCATTTTATTATAGGCTCGGGCCATAGACTCGACCTTGAGTTAACTTACTCTATAGACTTATTAGAACAAAAGTTTCTGTTGGTAGGTGCACATCATCATCAAGGATCAGAGTCTTCATTTCCAATTATTGTCATTTTCGGTTTTCCACATTAGAGGATGAATGAGCGTTTGTCTAGCAACTCATCGGTTTTCTTTTAGAGAGCTTTCGAGATAGAAGTATATTAGTTTCGGCTCGGAGTTTCAGTGTTTAAGCTGAAATTTCGATATTGCTCCAGATGTTCCTTATTTATAAAGTATTTGGTTATTTTGTTTTAATAAAAACTTCCACTTAATATTCTTTTACAATAGTCAGGTCATAGAGAGAGTAAAAGCTAGGTCATGGATTATCTTGGAACCATTCATGGCTCTAAGCATGTGTCGCGTCCGGGGGGTGTAGACTAGAGGTCGTGACAAACTTGGTATTAGAGCATCGAGTTTAGAGTATCCAAGAATATCTAAAAACCACGTTAGTAGAGTCCTTTTTTATGAGTGTGAAGTGCGCCATACCTATGAGGGGAGAGGTGCGACAAGTTTTAGAAACAAATTTCCTATCTTCATGATCCTTGCATCGTTCATAGGTTTACTCTCTAAAATGTCCTCCTAACTCATGCGCTACCCTTTTTAGTTGATGATGCCTCCCAAAAAAGGAAACAAATGGAGGAATGAAAGTGATTATTACAATCCCTCTGACCCCTCAAAATAATCGAGTGTCACATGTGAGTTAGGGATGCTATTCGAATCTTTGGCTCGGTGGAGACCAACTAGGTCAACCAGTGGTCATTGCACCTACCAATTCCAATGGAGTTTAAACTATTCTGATTTTAGAGATTTTACTCGAATGAATCTCTCTTGCATTTCACGCGAGTCTAAGATAGATGAGTACCCGCGGGGGTTCATTGACGAGGTTCGAGAAGATCATCAAATCATGGGTGTTACCTCTATCGAAGTGTAGATTTGGATAATTATGAGTTGAAAAGAGGTAACAGACCATGGTATAGAAGCGTGGAAAGAGGGAAAGGTGGGATGGTGCGAGGTCGATAGGAATGGGACAAATTTGTGTACATTTTTAGACGAGATTCTTTCACGGAGTTAAGGAAGCTAAGACCGCTAAGTTTGTGAATTTGAATCAAAATGATATGATAGTGCAGGAGTATGCCTTTAGAGTTCCTCCAACTATTAATGTATGTTCAAAAATGATTCTTTGAGCCAAGGGCTTGCATGCTCAGAATTGTGAATGGAGTCTCGGACTTAGTGGTCAAGGAGTCTTGAGGACTACCATGCTTATCAATGAGATGGACATCTCAGAGATTATTATCCATTCCCAAACAGATATAGGTAAGAGCTAAAAGAGATAGAGAGGAAAGTAAGTAAGGCACCGGACGGGTTTGTTCGAGTATTCATAGAAGAGATTGGGCGGTGGTAGTGGCTCATAGCAAAAATAGTGACCTCCGACACCCTGCGTCATCCCAGTTCTCCTTCTTACAGGCACGCGGATCGAGAGAGGTGGAGCATCGAATACTGGTCTGAGCCATGTATTCCAACAACCTCTTTTCTCATTATAGTCTAAGTATGGTAAGAACCATTCGAGTGAGTGCCGCACAGGAAAGAGTTGTTTTGGTTGTGGCGATTGGTCACATGTTAAGGATTTCCACGTGGCGGGATGGGGGAAGGCCGATCCACTACATCGGCGACCTGTGATCATTATTAGCGGTGCTACCTCGAGTTAGCGGTCGGCCCGGAACTACTTCTATGCCCTATCCTCCCGTCAGGACGGAGAACTCACACGACATAGTCTTGGTATGTTCCTCTTTCGGATAGATATGTATGCTTTACTAGATCCGAGCCATACTTTTCGTGACTCCTTACATTTAACATTGGTTTGATATTGAGTCTGAAAATTCTCTAGGAATCATTTTCAGTCTCTACTCTAGTGGTGAGTTAGTTAGAGTAGGTAAGGTAGATAGGAATTATCGATCCGGAGTGTTACATAAGTCACATCGGTTGATCTAGTAAGAGTTAGATATGATTGATTTTTACCTCATTCTTGGCATGGACTAAATTTACATTCTTTCCTGCCTCTGATTGATTACGGAGAACTAGAGTCGTTAGATTCCGGTTTCCTAACAAACCCAGTCCTAGAGTGTAAGGATACTACTTCAATGCTTAAGGTTCGGTTTATCACATACCTTAAGACTGGGAAAATGATCTCTCAAGAGTACGTTGATGTCTTAGTGATTTTACGACACTTTCGACGGCAATGCAAACTATGCATTCGGGTATGTTTATGTAGGTATAATCGTTTTGTGCTTAATGTTGTAGGAAAATAGGTTTGGAAGTGAAGCGGATAAATTAGTCTTTGAAAAAAGCTGAAGCGGGGAGAACAATTAGGCACTTCACGAGTCATTGGCACTTAACACGACTCGTTTAAAGGTTCGTGGGAAAATATCGAGTTTTGAAGATGAAGGAACAGTAGCCTTAACGGGTTGAAAGGCATGACTCGTTACATCGTAACAGTTGTAGAGACGGTCGTGAAAGGCTAGCGAGATGGGCTATTAGTAACCCGATGGAGATAACATAAGAGACATAGCAGGTCATTAGGCGACTAAGCGACTCGTTGTGTGAAGTCACTTTAAATAATCGTAGGATACACTATAGATTTGAAGAAGTTAGACCACGAGGGCCTAATGACTTGTGCCCAGTCCACAGATGTGAGTCGTTAGGTGACCCATTTCCATGGTAGGCTTATCAGCGCGGAGCGCCTAAAATTCATTGATCCACAACTCTTCGACGGGCCTCTTGAGTACGTTACATAGCCGTGATCACTAACGACCGAGGTTTCGATTTTTATTAGGAAAAAGGTTTCTTAGGAACTATAAATACGTTTTAGGTTTATTTTTGATGTGCATTCTTGGATTATTTTACTATTTTTCACATAGATTTTGGTGTTGTACTATTATTCTTGGTTCAAGAAATAAGGTTTACAATTTTGTTCTTGAATTTGAGGATCAAAAGCAATATTGGAACTTATTCATCAAGTTTGGAGTTTATTCAATTTACTTGGTTTTCTTCTACGATAATTTGTAAGTTGCAATTATGATTTGTCAATATTTTGTGATTGTGATCATTCAAACATGATGGCTAAACCCATATCTGGGGTTGTGGGAACCAAGATGAATTAATGCACATAGGTGAAACCTTAGTGATTCTTGAACGAGGTTTTAATACATGTATTGTCTTTTCCATCGTTTTAATTGATTCTTGGCGGTTGCAAGCGTTAGGACTTGCCTTATTCTTTATTCTTAGGACCAAGGAGTAATGAATGGGAAAAGGATTAATAATGGAGATTTGAGGCTATCCCAACCCTCATCTAATAGCTTGAACTTATCGGGGGATAGCTAATGGAGTATTAAGGGTAAGGAATAATTAAGCATACACTCGTATACGGACCAGGTTGCGTGGTGATAATCATCTAGATAGGGGACCAACCATTTAGGTGAACCTAACTGTCGATATTGCATATTAAACAACGGAATAGATCACTAGTGTAATAGCCTTGTGGTTATGAAGTCTTGGGGAACACAATCCTAGCCAAGTCATTAATTGAATATGGCCAAGATTCGACTTAAGCATTTAGTAGTTTTACTCTTATTTGGTAGTTCATTTTTTCCCCCTTAGGAAATAAGTAACCCCGATAGTAATAGCTATTCGGATTAACTCAAGTTATTTCCATATTCGGCGTAGGATCGACCTCAACCTTCGGTGGATTCTATATTTGACATTGACGCTTTATATCTCAATTGCGAGATGTAATATAGGAGACATCAGAATTTTAGGCGCCGTTGCGAGAGTACGACTAAGGCTTTTGTTGTAATTATGTTTGCTTTCTTGTTGGTTCTTATTTCCTTTTTATTTTTCTTTTATTTATTTTATTTTAATAGGTCTTAGGTTCTTGCATCCCAATACTAGGAGCCAAGAAATCCACAGTTTCCAATTGATCACGAACTTGAGCAGACACTAAGGACTTTAAGAAGAATGGCCAACATACAAGAACATGGGACGGTGGACCAAGACCCTTAAGAGAGAATGTTGGGCATTTTGGGGAAAGCTCGGGGCGAGAGATCGTGAGTTAGCTAGGGTTGCTAAAGAACAACGGCTGGGCTGCTAAAGCGAACGAGCTAGAAGGCACGAGAGGTCCCGAAACGGCGGAGACAGGTATTTTGATGAGGGAGGATGATGCTAATATAGATGAAGATGGTGCCCTTTGGGCTATAGTCCCTCCTTTTTCCTATTTGGGAAAAGTTTTTATATTGATGCTATGATCAAGCGCTCAACATGAAGGGGTGTTGTGAGTCATGCAGCGTGATGCCCGTACTCACTTGAAAAATTTGGTATGCATACGCAAGGCATACAAACAATAGAAGTGAACGGGATGCAATAAGGCTGAGGTTATTTCCTTTTCATTAGGGAGTGAGGCAACGTGGTTGGGTGACTGCAAATGATTCTATCACTACATTGGAGAGAACTTAAAGAGCTTTTCTTGAAAGATTCTTCCTGCCTTCAAAAGTGTTGCGGTTGAAAGATGAGATATATAAATTCGAGGCAATTGAATTTAGGCACTTCATGAGACATGGGTGCATTTCAACAAGAAGCTCAAAATGAGCGCCAAATCACGGGATTCTAGATGATATATTTTTGGAGATCTTCTATAGGTCTCAGAATCTTATCTCAAGCGGTGGTTGATACCATCTCACAGGAGGAACCTTAAGAGCCAATTGCATAGGCTGAGCTGTAGCGGGATGCCAAACCAACCGGCAGCGCACTAGATAGTAGGAGATTTCGGTTGGTTCTTATACGCTTGGTATGTCTATAGAACAGAGAAGAAAAATAAGAAGTGTGATCAAGATATTTCTAAGATTAAAAAAACTATGGGAGTTTTCTTGCTAAGCATCGATGGGAGGATTTGGGTAGAAAAGTTAATGTTGTGCTATAAGGGGCAAAGCCACAGAGAAATGATAGATGTGAATGCGAGTGCGAGAGAGGAAACTAACTATCGAATGATCGGATGGAGGGTTTGCAGACCAATACCCAGAGGTATAACCAAGACTCTTGGTGTCGGAGTCCCAGGGAAACAAGGTCGGAACTTTTACAAGGATAAACAATTATAGCAGGAGGCCGGTATAGGATGTGGATTGGAGGAAGCGTAGAGGTACAGGAAGAAATGAAGCTGAAGTGTGTATGTTCCTCCAGGGATCCGCAGGCGAGTCTAGTGGTTCCGGGGTTGAGAGACATGTTGTCCAAAGTACCAAGCAAGTGGAGACAACTTGAGATAGCCATTTTAAGAGACTCCTTGCTTGATATTTGCAGTATGGTAAGAAAAAGTGGAATCACATACCGCGGTCATCAAGTAAATTGTGGCAATGTTTGAGTGAGATGTATGTTGCAGTGTCCCGAGGCAGAAAAGGCACACTTCCAGCAACATAGTATAAAATATGAAAAATGTGATCCTCATAACGATGACTACTAGAATTTGGGAAGGTGACGGTTGATCCTTCGAGGTTCGGTTGTGATTGATGAACAAAAGAGCCCGTGAGAATTTTTGATGAGAGGATAGAATTCCGAGGATCCAACACAGTTGGAGATTCGGTAAGGCTTGCTCCTAGTAATGCAAGGAGCATGGATAAGCAATGAAGGAGAAAGGAGACTCGATAAAGATTCACCTTGATTCGTAGACCTCCTCCTCCTTTCCACAACGGTTGAAAGAAAAGGTCGAAGATGGAATATCACAGAGTTCATTTTCATGTTGAAGAAAATGTCCGTGAACATCCCATTAGTTGAGAGCACTTGAGAGATGCCCTACAGTCTGCTAAATTCATGAAGGACCTTGTCACTAGAAAGAGGCTGTGAGTTTGAACACACGAGACAATTTGCACCATTGCGGAGTGCAATAGCATCTCGTTCTCTTATTGAAAAAAAGAGGACCACGAAATTCACCATACGTGTACTATTAGAGCCTTTAATTTTGCTAAGGCATTATGTGATCTTGGTACTAGTATTAATTTGATGCCATTACTGGTTTGAACCGGTTGGGCTTGGGAGCCCCAGGCCAGCTACAATGCGCATTTGATGGTAGATCGTGCATTAAAGAATCATGGGAATTCTATATGATGTTCTAGTGAAGGTGGAGTCCTTTATATTTCCAGGCCGATTTTGTCATCACAGGTATAAAGTTGATTTTGGGAGTCCCCATTATCTCGGGGTGACCATTCCTCACCACCAAACGTGCTCTTGTAGATATGGGTTTGGATAACTTAAATTTTGGTTGAACAATGAAGAAATGACATTCAATGTGTCCAGATCCATGAAGCAACCAAATGATATGAGGGTGGTCTCTGTGAGGTGATGTAGTGGAACACGGGTTCCCAATTACGCCTATGGAGGAGTTATTGATTCTTGATGACTTAGCAGTAGTTTTGATGGATATTGGTGCTGAGGAGATTCACGGGGGTGAGGAGATTGTTAATGAACTTGCTGGCGTAGAGGTCATATACTTATGGTCCAAAGAAGATTTATCTAGATTTGAAGAATCAAGTGACCCTACCATCAAAGCCATCTGTTGAGGAGCCTTAGGTGTTGAGGTCAAAGCACTCCCGTCTCACTTTCACAGTGTATTTTTGGGAGGCGGTAACACTCGGTCATTGTTACGGTGACTTGGAGGAATGGCAGAGTGGGCTTTGATCTCCATCTTGAAGAAAGAAATACAAAAAGCCATAGGTTTGGACCATTGCGGATAACATTGGAATCCCGGCCCGATATATGCACTCACAGATCGATTGGGCAGTTGTATTCAGTATTGAGCATCATCGTAGGTTGAATCCACCTATGCAAGGGGTGGTCGAGAAGAAATCATAAAAGTGATTGGAGTGGGGTGTGGTTTATCCTATTGTAGACAATAAAGGTGAGTCCGATTGATGTGTACCAAAAAGGGGAGGAATCACGGTGGTCCCAAATGATAACAATGAGCTAATTCCTCCTAAGACAGTCCATTGGTTGGAGTGTATGCATGGATTAATCTAAACCGTTGGACGCAAAAAGATCTGCTTTTACGTGCCATTCCAAGGACAGATGTTAGGCAGGACTTGTAGACGAGAGGATGGTATTATTTCATGATGGTTATTCGAGTACAATCAATTTTTACTTAATACTTGAAGACCAAGAGAAGACCACATTCACTTGCCCATGTGGTACATTTGCTTTTAAGAGGATGCCGTTGAGTTATGTAATACTTTTTGCCACTTTTCGGCATTGCATGATGTCGATATTTTCTGACATGGGGGAAGACATCATTGAAGTCTTTATGGATGATTTTCGGTGGTGGGTGATACATTCGAGAGTGTTTGGCTCATTTGAGCAAGGTGCTATAGATATGTGAAGAGACAAACTTGGTGCTTAATTGGGAAAAGTGCCATTTCATGGTCAAGAAAGGTATAGTGCTAGACCCTGAAGATTTGCGATAAGAGGTATTGAGGTGAATAGGGCCAAGATTGAGGTAATTGCTAGTCTTCCACCTCCAATTTACGTGAAGGTGTTCGAAGCTTTTGGGTCATGCGAGGTTTTATAGAAGTTCATTAAGGACTTCTCTAAAATTGCACATCCATTGTGTAAGCGCTCGAGAAAGGGAGATGAAGTTTGTTTTTGATGAGGCATGCCTGAAAGGCATTTGAGTGTCTTAAAGAGAGATTGACCAGCACATACAATATAGTGGCACTGACTAGTCTTTGCCTTTTGAGGTTATATGTGATGCTAGCGGTGTGGCCCTAGGAGTTGTGTTGGGTTAAAGGCGTGAAAAGATTTTCCATCCGATTTATTATGCTAGCAACGCTCTAAATACGGCTAGGAAATATTATATTGTGACATAACGGGAAATTTGGTTGTAATTTTTGCATTTGAGAAGTTTCGAGCATACTTGCTTCAGAACTAGGTGATCATCCACACGAGACCATGCTGCTTTGAAATGTCATTTAATAAAAAGAAAGATGCCAAGCCACGGTTGATTCGATGGGTTGCTACTACAGAGTTCGAGTTCGAGTAAGATCGGAAAAGGGCCGAAAATCGAGGTGGCGGATCACTTATCAAGATTGGAACGTGCAACACTTAGAGATGAGCTTGACATAGATGATGCATTCCCAGTGGCAGCGGGTTCTAAGCGGTCTCACAAGATCTCATCCCATGGTTTTGAGACTTTGCTAATTATCAGTGAGTGATGTTGTACGGGCACTTATCTTTTCACCATAGGAAGAAGTTTTATCTCGTGTGCATAAATTTTTCTAGGATGAGCCCTACTTATTTTGCATATGTGCGTGGATTATTCGGAAGATGCATGCACGAGTGAAGATGCTAAGTATATTGGAGGCTGCCTTATCCTTGGTGGAGGCCACCACAGTGGGATACGCACAACCCACAAAATTCTCCCGATGTAAGGTATTATTGGCCAACCATTCACGGGATGCACATGATTTAGCAAAGGCATGTGATGCGTAATCAAAAGGAAAGGAGGCATATCACGGAGGCATAAGCTTCCTCTTGCTCCCATCACAGTCATTGATCTATTTGATGTATGGGAAATTGATTTCAAGGCCCATTTGTGAGCTCAATGGGATGAAGTACATAGTTGTTGCTTTGTTATTGTGTGTCGAGAAATGGGTGGAAGTAGTTGCACTTCCAAACAACGAAGGAAGAGTGTCGCAGCATTCTTGAAGCGGAATATATTTTCTAGATTTAGGAATCCCAGGCCATCATTAGTGATGGGGTTCACATACGTAACCGGTTGTTTCGCTCTTTATTGGAGAAATATGGGAGTAAATATAGGGTGGGGAACACACTATCATCCACTTGATCTAGTGAAGGGTTGAAGTCACAAACCGGGAAATAAAGACTATCTTGGTGAAGAGACTATGAATGCAAATCGAACATATTATGAGCAAGAAAAGCTAGATGATGCTTTATGGGCTTATCGGACCGCATTCAAGACTCCTATAGGTATGTCCCCATATCATCTTGTGTATGGAAAAGCATGTCATCTTAGGTTGAACTTGAGCACAAAGCTATTTGGGCGCACTCAAGTGAATTTGGGTTTGAGCAGAAGCGCAAACTTGAGGCTTGATCGATTAAATGAGCTTGATTTGAACTTGAGCACAAAGCTATGTGGGCACTCAAGAAGCTGAATTTGGACTGGAACGAAGCTGCAAACTTGAGGCTTGATCAGTTAAATGAGCTTGATGAATTCTAGTTGAAAGCCTATGAGAATTCTGAAATTTACAAATTAAGGATGAAAATTCAGCATGATCGAAAAATTGAGAAAAGAGAATTCAGTACGGGTGATATGGTGTTACTATTTAATTCTAGACTTCGTTTGTTTCCTGGTAAGTTGAAGTCTAAATGGTTGGGACCTTTTCGAGTGGTCCAAGTATTCTCCCATGGGGAAATCGAACTAGAAAACCATGAAGGAAAGCGATTTAAAGTGAATGGTCAGCGGGTGTAAAGCTTATTTGGGGAGAAGTGAAGAACTCAAATTGGTAGACATTTGGACCTTGAGTGAAGTCTGAGTAACTTGTGGAAAGCACGTCATGCCGCGATGTTAAATCAGGCGCTGCATGAGAGGCAACCCATGGTGGTATTTTGGGGAAGTCTAAGTAATCATACCCTCATCGTGCCGCAACGTTAAATCAAGCGCTTCTTGGGAGGCAACCCATAAATGTAAGAAATATGTAGTGTTTACGTTTGTTGATGGGTGCAGGTGTTTAAGATGGCAAATATGAAGTTGGAATAAAAAATCTGGAACTTCAGTTCTGATGCAAATTATCATAGAACGAGTCATCGTCTGACCTGATGACTCGTCCTGTCCAATCATGAAGCCAATCGCAGAAAACAGGGGAGCAATAGTCGACTTTACGACTCGTCTCTACTGATACGAGTTGTATGGTCTGCCGTCAAGTTCACTGCCTCGCTTTGCAGAAAAGTGGAAATCGGTGATAAAGAGAGAAACCATGAATCGTTTGGTTGTCAAATGATTCATCTAGTTGTCCGTCAAGAACAAATTGCAGGGTCAAAAAAGTCAGGGCCTATGACTCAGTTTACGACTCGTTGGGTTGCACCACGAGTCGTTAGGTCCCAGGTAAGATTTATCCCAAACGATTGCTTAAAAGTTCAAAACGAACCGTTTTTCTCCCTCACGATCCATTACATGGGTCATGGTGAAGTTAAATGATTCAAAACCCATGAGTTGACCCACGTTCACTTAGGGCTATTATTTAATTTCAAGCGGACAACACCTAAAATTTTCACTAAAACCCATCACCCATCCCCGACATATCACTACTTAGCCACTTAAAATTTTCCCTCTTTTTCTCTCCCCAAACATCCACTCACTCACTAAAATTTTCCCTATCTTTCTCTCCTCACAAGCACTCACGGCACCACCTGCGCTCCCACTCAAAACTCCTTCTTCTCTACTCGTCAGAATCTTGCACTCAACGAGGATTATTCAAACAAGAACTTACAACTCACCACACCGATAATACCTCAATTTGCACTCACAACATTCGCACGCACACACGATCGCACTCTCCTCTATACTCAAACATGCCTAATCTTCCGTAGTTAATTGTGAGTGTCTTTATTGTTTGAAGTTAATTAATGTTTGATGAATGTCTTGTTGAACTCTCATGGGCATGAAGGTGTGATCGATCGATTGATGTTTTTTCCTGAAAATTGATAGTCAACCCTATGTTGCATGTAATAATCAAAATCACGAATAAACTTGTTTGTAGTGATAGCAGAAATTGATTGTTTGTGTTTGTGGAGTTGAAATATAGTAAGTATACTGAAAGATGGGGGATAAGTAAACTGAAACTCTTGAGCATGAGCTACATCACGAGTTGTGAGATCACTAAATGACTCGTTGTGTAGCTCATCCTGAGTGAAAAATAAATCAAGAGATCAGTGTACCTAACAACTAACCTAACGACTCGTTGCCTTGGGTAACGACTCGTTGGAACCAGTCGTCAAGTACACTGGTCCAGAATGAGGAAACTTGATCTCGAGACAACGAATGAACTCACGAGTCATAGCCTGTGGCAACGACTCATTGTGTCACTCGTTATGTCCACTGAGAGTTAGTTTAAAAATGTTTATTTTTTCACCTCATCTGGTATACTAACAACTTTTCCACAGGTATAATGGCTCCAAGGGGTACACCGAAGAAAGGTCCGGCAAAGAAACAAGTGCCAGAGAGGAGTCAATCGTCATATCGCAGACTTCGGGATGAGCCATCTTCCTCCGAAGAGTACAGTGGCTCAGAGGAGGAATATGAAGTGTCAGAAGAGCAGTTGGTGCGAAGATCAACTAGGGATAGGGCTCCATGAAATACAAATTCGATAGCCCTAGTTGATGCTCCTACTCCACTGGCAAGGGATTCGCTAGCCGTACAGATGAGAATGCCAGGACTGTAGCCGCAATTGCTCCTGAGGGCACCACAGTTGGGAAAAATGCAGAGGTAGCTGAAGAGTCACATGCTCGGCGAGGGGACTCCGATGATGAATTGAATGAGACCTCGAACACATCCAATGATCAACCAAGGAATGTGAGAAGATGGCGTGTTCATGGTAGGAGGGCTATCTATAACAGAGACATCACTCCAAATGATAAAGGACATCCGAAGAGGAGCATCTACGAGGAGCCCAGGCTGGTCACCACAAGACTTAAGGGTCTTCCAGAGTAGCAAGCTTTGTTCGACAAGTATAAGTTTGGGTGGTTGATCGAGCCATAAGGAAGTTACAACCCCTGCTTAGTCATAGAATTCTATGCGGCCTACGCAGCCACACTACAACGTTTGGCTTTAGGGGGTCAAGACTGGAAGAAGAGGCCTGCCTTAACTCAGGTGTTGGTTCGAGAGACACTGGTGGATATATCTGAGAGGACCATCTCCAGGCTACTGTATGGGCCAGACTATCATGCCCCGATGAACATAGCCGAGTTCGACCATAGGCTACTCGAGCTAAAGAAAGTCAAGACTAAGAAGCTGAATAGTGAGGAGCGCATCAGACAATACACTTGGCTATCTTAGGTCATCTCCACAAGAGGTCCGTTGGTTGAATGGTTGCACGACACCGAGTCTCAGATCAAGAAGGCCACACTCAATTTTCAAGCTAAATTTTGGTGGACACTGGTGCAGCTAGGCTGGTACCAACCAGCAATGATAATATTCTCACACCTAACAGAGTGGCATTGCTAGCCAGCATTATGGAGGGATACACCATAAATTTCCCGCGGTACATTGCTGAAGAGATTAGAGAGCGGGCCACAAACGACAGTACTGTGATTCCCTTCCTATGTTTTATTGATAGACTCTGTCAGGAGTAAAAAGTGTCGGAGTTTCCATTAGTTGATAAGATGATAGTGGTATAGAAGATTACAGATATTAGGTTGATTAGAGATGAGACAAACCTAGTATCGAGGGCGAGGAGTCAGTCCGCCACATCCGCTGGAGCAACCATATTAGCAGAGGCATTTGGAAGTGGTATGCAGACCGATGCTGCATAGTTCACTGATTTGGCGGTTGAGCCTATTGAGGGTGGAGAGACGGGTAGCTAGTCTGAGGCTACAGATGCAGTAGAGACTTCCGCACCTGCTGATGTTACCGAGTCATCATCCACCGCAACAGCACCTAGACCACCAGTTGTTCTTCCACGAGCCCCTACATCCGGCCTAGTTATGATTTCTCAGGAATTTTTGGTTGACATGGCTAGGCGGCTAGCTAAGGCCGAAAAGCAATAGGCACACACGACTCTATAGGTTAAAGTTTTGATAGAGTAGGTAAAGCCTTGGGTGTCAAAGGAGTTGGAGGCACTATCTAGTTCTGTGCATGGTCGATTGGATGCTTGAGACGAACGGACGAGCACCTTGCGCAGTTACAGGCGCCTGAATTAGCAAAGTGGTATGCAGGGCTAGGACCACTCAAAGCTGAGGTGAGGGATTTAGCCATACGATAGGTAGCTATAGTATCTCCACCGGTGCTTCCTGTGATAGATGGTGAGAGTGAAGAAGAGCTACCGCTAGTGTTCGATTTCATTACTGAGGAGCCGGTGGCATAGGATAAAAGCAAAAGGCCTCGTGAGGAGGAAAGCTTTGAAGATGATGATTCTCTGCTCTGTCAGCAAAAGCGATAGCGGAGTGAGATGGAGAGAGAGCTGCATATATTGAGAGAGGAGGCTCGACAGAGAGCCAAAATTGAGGCAGCGAGAGCTTGTGGAGATGGGACGAGCTCCTTTGGTTCTGAAAATGCACCGGGTCAAACCGGTAATATTGGAGAGGATGTTGAAGGAGTAGTTACACCCTCCACCGACTAGGTAGCTGACACCTAGGTCTCACAGGTATGTTCCCTATTTTTTTAGTTCTATTTTATATATATACGCGTCGAGGATGACCTATGCTTTTCTTGATGGGGGTGGGGAGGGATACCTGTGTATTTTGTTCATTTTTACTGAACATAACCCGAGGGTTTTTCTTGTCGGATATCTTTTCCCTCAGGTGTTCCATATCTAGTAGAACCGACACATTTAGGGTTTTATGTTTTTTGTGTTTGTTTGTGTCAGTCGGAAGAAAGTTAGGTCAACTTAAGGCAGTCAAGAGCTTAAATTGTTGATTTTTATTGAACTGATAATTTGATATCTCTCCTAAATTTTTTTTATGTGTATGTTAAAGGTGATAAGTATGACCTTTATGAATCTTTGCATGACATTGAAACTGTGAACATGTTTATCATTGTATGGCTGCACCTGAACTAGAAGTTAGTAGAAGTGATGATGTTGACCTGTGCTATGTGTGAGTGAGGTTTAACAGTTAAATTCGGCTATGTGTGTCAATCTAGAACTTGCCCGATCAGTCGTACCGAGATAGAGGATAGGAAACTAGGAAAGGATCATAGGCCATTTTTGATTTATGAGCCCACTTTAGCCTTAAAAGACCTACCAAAAGAGAATTAAATATCCCTTGATTTGAATGTTTGAGCTTAAATCGACCTTTCTTTTTGTTTACACCAATTCACCTTCCTACTTTGATTAAGAATGAACCTATTTTGGCCCTGGTCCCTCCTTGGACATTGTGAACCTCAACTCAGGGAAATCACCTATGTTGAGGGTGGATATTGTAGGGGTGAGTAAGAAGAGTAAGCTGGAATGAGAAATTAGGTAATAAAAAGGAAAGAATGGGTGCAGTATGCATAATGAAAAGAAAAGAAAGAAATAAAAAAAATTATTGTTAAAGAGCAATAAAAGAAAAGAAAAGAAAAATGTGACATCAGTGAATGTTTGAAAGAAGAAGAACAGCACCCGTATTTACAAATGAAAATAAAAGAAGAAAGTAAAGGAAAAAGGGGAGAAAATAGGTAAAAAAGGTTAAAAATGGAGTCAAAATGTGTGTAGCGCCAAGGAGGGTTAATCTACTAATTCCATATGTACCATACCCGAACCTGAGCCTATGTTACAAGCCTAAAAAGTCCTATAGTGATCTTAGTTACTTGTCTGAAAATCGAGGTATTGAGAGTAAAGGCAAGCCTATGGCATTGCATGCACACAGTCAGAATTTCTTTGTGAGAGCGAGTGGATCTTACCTAGTCCCAAGAAAAATACATTGAAATAAAATCATATAAACATGCGTGAGCGTGGGACTTCTTTGAGGTGAGAGCATTTGGTCAACAAAATCATCTGCGAATTGTCTGGGTCAGTGTTATAGATTTGTGTGCGTGGTTGCAAGTGACAGTGTTTTGCCATATTTTGATTCCCTTGTGTCATGGTTGGAAATTTTGCATATGTATCGTGATTTGAGTTGGTATGATGAAGGAGGGGTTAGAAAACTTGATTTGATGAATAAATGTGATTGCCGTAAGTTTCCTAGAGTTATTTCGATTGAAGCGTCGAAGTAGTTTGGTTTATTTTATTTTCATTTTTTCCTGAGGACATGCAAATGTTCTAAGTTGAGGGTGTTGATGTGCCATGATTTTACGGAACTTTCGAAGCTTAAAACCAAGAAACTATGCACATTCCAGGTATGTTTATGTAGGTATGATGCGTTTTGTACTTAATGTTGCAAACAGCTTCAGAAGTGAAACAGGCAAATTAATGCTGAAAACAACTGAACAGGAGGATGCTAGGCACTTCATGAGTCATTGGCACTTAGCACGACTCGTTGCTGAGTTTGTGGGAATATATCAAGTTTTGAAGATGAAGGAATAGTGTACTTAACAAGTTGAAGGCATGACTTGTTACATCTGGTAACAAGTCGTGAAGACTGGGAGATGAATTATTGAAGAAGTCTAGTGGAGATAATGGAAGACATAACGAGTCGTTAGTTGACTAAATGACTCATTGTGAGATCACTGGAGCCAATCGTAGGATACACTGGAGATTTGAAGAAGTTAGACCACGAGGGGCCTAACAACTCGTGCCCAATCACGACGAGTCGTTAGGTGACCCGTTGCCACGACTGGGCTTATCACTGAGGATGCCTGAAATTAATTGATCACGACTCGTCAGGGGACCTAACGAGTTTTTACATAGCCTGTGACCACTAACGACCTGGGTTCTGATTTTTATTAGGAAAAGGTTTCTTAGGAACTATAAATACATTTTTTAGGTTTATTTTCGACGTACAGTTTATTATTACTACTTTTCACATAGATTTTGGTGTTGTACTAGTATTATTGGTTCAAGAAACAAGGTTTACAAATTTGTTCTTGAATTTGAGGATCAAAAGCAACATTGGAACTTATTCATCAAGTTTGGAGTTTATTTAATTTACTTGGTTTTCTTCTACGATAATTTGTAAGTTGCAATTATGATTTATTCTATATTTTGTGATTGTGATCATTCAAACATGAGTAGCTAAACCCATAACTAGGGTTGTGGGAACCAAAATGAATTAACACACATAGGTGAAACACTTAGTGATTCTTGAGCGGGGTTTAATGCATGTATTGTTTTCCCTTCATTTTAATTGATTCTTGACAGTTGAAAATGTTAGGAATTGTCTTATTCTTACTTAACGGACCAAGGAGGTAGTGAATGGGAAAAGGGATTAACAACGCTATCAACCCTCATCTAATAGCTTGAACTTGTTGGGGGACAGCTAATCTGATATTAAGGGTAAGGGTTAATTAAACATACACCCATATATAGACAAAGTTGCGTGGTGATAATCATCTAGATAGGGGACCAACCATTTAGGTGAACCTAACTTACCGATATTGCATGTTAAACACCGGAATAAATCACTAGTGTAATAGCCTTGTGGTTATGACATCTTGGGGAATACAATCCTATCCAAGTGTTAATTGAATACAAACCAATTTTGACTTAAGAATTTAGTAGTATTTACTCTTATTTAGTAGTTCATTTTCCCCCTTTGGAAATAAGTAACCCGATAGTAATAACTATATGCATTAACTCAAGTTCTTTCTATATTCTCTGTGGGATCGACCTCAACCTTCGTTGGGCTCTATATTTGATATCGACCACTTTATATCTCAACTGTGAGGTGTAATTTTGGTGAAATCATACATCTATCACCTTGTTAGGGTTAAGTATTCTAGTTTTGGAACCCCGACACTTTAGTCAGTTTTAGTTGTAAATGAGTTCTCCGATGTGTTTCTCAAAGATCTTCCCAGAGTCCCTCTTGAGCGGGAAATAGTCTTCGACATAGTGCTTCTTCCAGATACCTAGACTATCTCCATTCATCCTTATAGAATGATTCTAGCTGAGCTTAAAGAGTTAAAAGAATAGCTGAAAGACCTTTTAGATAAGGTGTTCACCAGATCCAACATCTCTCCGTGGGGTTCCCTAGTCCTATTCGTGCAAAAGAAAGACGATACACTCAATATGTGCATCGACTACCATCAGCTGAACAAGGTCATAGTTAAGAACAGGTATCCTCTACTCAGGATTGATGACTTATTCGACTAACTTCAGCGAGCTAGTTGTTTTTCCAAAGTATATCTTAGATCAGGATACCATCAGCTCCGTGTTAGAGAATGTGACATTATGAAAACAGCCTATAGGACTCGATATGGTCACTATGAATTCGTAGTTACATCTTTTGGAATAACAAATGCTCCTGCAACTTTGATGGATCTAATGAACAGGATATTCAAGCAGTACCTTGATATATTCGTGATTGTCTTTATACACGATATCCTAGTTTACTCTAGGATAGAGGAAGAACATGCAGATTACCTCAGGATAGTGTTGCAGAATCTCAAGGACCACCAGTTGTTCTCTAAATTTAGCAAGCATGAATTCTGGCTGAAATCAGTAGCATTCCTTGGTGATGTTGTCTCCAATGAGGGTATCCAAGTAGATCCCCAGAAGATAGCGACAGTCAAGGACTGACCAATACCCACTTCTCCGTCAGACATTAGGAGTTTATTGGGCCTAGTCGGTTATTATAGATGGTTCATAGAAGGGTTGTTCTCCATTGCCTCTCCTTTGACCAGACTAACTCAAAAAAGGTGAAGTTTCAGTGGTCTGATGCATGTGAGAAGAGTTTTCAGGAGTGGAAGACCCGAATCACTATAGCCCCAGTTTTGACTCTGCAGAAGGTTCAGACGGGTTCGTGATCTATTGTGATGCCTCCAAAGTTGGCCTTGGTTGTGTTTTTATGAAACACGGTAAGGTTATAGCTTATGCTTCTAAACAACTCAAGACTTATGAGAAGAACAATCCGACTCATGATCTTGAGTTGGAAGCGGTAGTATTTTCCTTTATGATTTGGAGGCACTACAGTTATGGGGTTCATGTGGATGTTTTACCTAACCATAAGAGCTTACAGTATGTGTTTAGTTAGAAGGACTTAAATCTGCATCAGAGAAGGTCGTTAGAGTTGTTAAAAGACTATGATATAAGTGTGGGTTCTCACCCGGGTAAGGCCAATATAGTGGCTGATGCCCTCAATAGAATGTATGGGGAGTGTTGCTCATGTAGAGGAGGGTAAAAAGGACCTGGAAAGGGATATTCAGAGACTAGCTTCGTTAGGGGTCCAGTTGGTTGATTTGGCAGAAGGTGGACTTGTAGTCCAGAGTAGGTCAGAATCCTCCTTGGTAGTGGAGGTTAAGCCAAAGCAGGATGAAGATCCAATTCTACTCAAGTTGAAGGCAGCAGTCCTAAAGGAAGAGGTAGAAGCATTCTCCAGAAGGGGAGATGGTGTGCTCCATTACCAGGGCAGGATGTGTGTTCCCGATATAGGTGATTTGAGGCAGTAGATACTAATGGAAGGTCACAACACTAGGTACTCTATTCACCCAGGTGCCACCAAGATGTACTGTGATCTACGGAAAGTCTACTGGTAGAATAAAATGAAGAAGGACATTGCAGAATTTATAAGTGTCCAAATTTCCAATAGATCAAGATTGAAAATCAGATACCTAGGGTATGACCCAGGATATTAGTTTCCTACTTGGTAGTGGAAAGATGTGAACATGGATTTAATTACAGGTCTACTTCGTATACGCCGACATCATGACTCAATTTGGGTGGTTGTAGACCAGATGACTAATTCGGCAAATTTTTTACTAGTTAAGACCACAAATTCAATAGAGGATTATGCTAGACTATACATATGGGTGTTAGTCAGAACGCATGGAGTCATCTTTTCCATTATTCCAGATAGGGGTACTAAGTTTACCTCGCACTTCTAGAAGTTATTTCAGAAGGGACTTGGTATTCAGGTCAATCTCAGCACAACTTTTCACCCACAGACAGATGGCCAGACTGAGCATACTATTTAGATTTGGAGGATATATTGAGGGCTTGCATGATCAATTTCAAAGATAGTTGGGATGATTACCTACCTCTCATCAAGTTTGCATACAACAATAACTACCACTCTAGTATTTAGATGGCCCTGATCGAGGCATTATATGGTAGGAAGTGTAAATCTCCTATAGAGTGGTTTGAGGTTGGTGAAGCTACCTTAATAGGACCTGATTTAGTACATGAGGCCATGCAGAGTTCATCTTATCAGGGAATGGTTAAAAATAGCTCAAAGCCGATAGAAATCGTGTACAGATGTAAGAAGAAGGGAGCTGGAGTTTGCTATGGATAAATGGGTATATCTGTAAATTTCACATATGAATGGAGTGATGAGGTTTGGGAAGAAAGGAAAACTCAGTTCTAGATATGTTGGCCCTTACAGAATCCTGAGATGCATTGACAATGTGGATTATTAGTTGGAATTGCCTGCGGAGTTAGCATCGGTGCATCCAGTCTTTCATGTGTCTCTATTGAAGAAATGCATCGGCGATCTAACCTCCATTGTGCCTTTAGAGAGTGTTGGTGTAAAGGATAGTCTCTCTTATAAAGAAGTTTTATGTCACACCCCACCTTGGGAGGCATGATTGGCACCTAGTGCCACACTAGGATCTTGACTAACCTGACTAGCCTGGTGCACGCCTATAACTTAATTCAAGAAATCGACGGGCTATATCTCGGCTGTAAATACAGCCTCTGGCCAACAAGGCCACCTGTAAAAGAAGATAGCTAACCAACAACAATGCTATAATAGGAATCCTATGCGGGTCGACAAGACCACCATGTTGTCTAGTTATAACTGAATGAAATCAGGCAACTAAAACTACGTTATAGCCAATAAGGCTGCTAACTGACAACTAAATAAGGCCTCACACGGCCAACATCAAAAGCTAATCATTGGAAATCTGTAGCCTGCAAGCCTCTAAGAGTGGAATAATGGCCGAGATAGGGCCCCGGTCTACCCCTAAGTTGTACAACAATAGAACAAACCTTCTCTAACTATCAATCCCGAAAGAAAGGAGCTGAATGCACTGCTAACTCCGGCTGATGACTAAGACGGTACTGAACCGCGTCTATCCGCACCTTCAAGCAAGTAATGCAGCGCCCCAAAAATGGGCGTCAGTATAATATGTACCGAATATGTAAGGCAGTAAAATAATAATTGACTGAAAATTGATAAAATTGAAGTAATCAAGAAGGAGGGTAAGAATTTAACCTGAGTAACCTTACTGTCTGAAATATCTAACTAAAAAGTATATAAATACAAACAAGAACCTAACTGGCCCCCCATAAGTTTGGAAGGTACAAACAACACAAGATAACCTACCTTGGCCCCCACAAGCCCCGACAAGTACAAACAATGCACTCTCCTTCAATTTGGCTACTAAAGATTCGTAAGCATACTGTAACTCAGGATTTGCTTGTTGTCTAAAGCTGTATCTGAGCCTGATAGGCTCCTGTAGCTGTGTTTGTGTCTGAGCCGTCTGGGCTATGTAACTGGACCCCGAGCCAAGTAACTAGATCCCGAGCCTTGGCTCGACTATGGATCATACTGTAGCTACTGTGTCTAGACCCGAGCCTTGGCTCAACTATGGACCATAATGTGACTTCTGTAGTTGGACCTCGAGCCTTGGCTCGACTATGGGTCATAACATAACTGTTGTAGCTGGGCCTTGAGCCTTGGCTCGACTATGGGTCATAATATAACTGCTATAGCTGGACCCCAAGCCTTGGCTTGACTATGGTCATAATAGAAGCTCTGAAAATTGGATACAGCCTTCACGGCCTCACTCTCGTCTCTGTGGACATCATACCGATCCTACAAGCATAACCCTATAGGCAATAGCATCCAAACCCCAAATATTGTATACATCAATTAAGCTGGCTAGGGTTAAATCCTTCCACAAACCTTCTATAATACCCGGCTAATCCCAGGAAATTGCGAACCTCTGTTGGAGTTGTAGGTCTAGGCCATGTCTTTACTTCCTCTATTTTATGCGAATCAACCTGAATACTAGCCTTTGATACAATGTGGCCCAAGAAAGCTACCGAATTTAACCATAACTCAAATTTAGAAAACTTTGCATATAGCTGGCGATCTTTGAGGATCTGAAGTACTATTCGCAAATGACCTCTGTGTTTTGCTTCTGAGCGGGAGTATACCAGAATATCGTCAATGAACACTATCACAAACAGATTTAATATGGCCTGAAGATACTATTCATTAAGTCCATAAACACTTCTGGTGTATTGGTCAACCTAAAGGACATATCTAGAAACTCGAAATGACCATACCTGATCCTAAAAGTCGTCTTCGGGATATACTTCTCCTGAACTCGAACCTGGTGGTACCCGAATCTTACGTCAATCTTAGAAAAATATTTATCCCTTTGCAGCTGATCGAACAAATAATTTGTTCTTGGAAGAGGGTATTTATTATTAATAGTGACTTTATTCAACTGCTGATAATCTATACACATGCGTAGGGAACCATCTTTCTTCCTTACAAACAAAACTGGTGCACCCTGAGGTACTTGGCCTGAAGAAACCCTTATGTAACAAATCTTTTAACTATTCTTTCAATTCTTTTAACTCAACAGGGGCCATTCGATACGGGGGAATGTATATAGGCTGAGTATCTAGTAGGAAGTCTATAGAGAAATCTATTTCCCGCTCTGGGGGAATACTAGGAAGTTCATTTGGGAATACATTTGAGAACTCATTAACCATTGTAATAGAATGGAGAGTCAGGTATTCTGCTTGCATATCCCGAACCCTAACAATATGGTAGATACAACCTTTTGCTATCAACTTTTTCGCCCGAATATAGGATATGAAATTACCTTTTGGCGTAGCTATATTACTTCTCCACTCTCACACCACCTCTCCTGGGAAATGAAATCGGACAATTCTAGTCCAACACTCTACAGTGGCGTAACATGGTGCCAGACAATCCATACCCATGATTACATCAAATACTATCATTTTTAGTTCTACTAGATCTGCTAAGGTCTAACGACCAACAATCTCTACTGTACAACTCTGGTAAATTATTTTAGCAATAATAGAGTCACCGATGGGTGTAGACACCGAGAAGGGTTACTGAAGCAATTTTGGTTATATATCAAACTTTTGGCCACTAACGGAGTAACATATGACAGAGTGGAGCCCGGATCTATCAAAGCATAAACTAAGTGAGAGCATACATCTAATATACCTGTCATAACATCTGGTGATGATTCTGACTACTGTTGCCTCGACAGTGCATATGTACGATCCTGACCGCTGCCTGAACTAGGTGCCCTAATCTACCTCGGCCTCTGCTAGCTGGAGCTAAGGGCCTGCGCCCTACAGAAGGTGCTTGGGCATATGAACCTGCTGAGGATCTATTATGCTGGTCCTGACCTCTCTAGTGTCTAGCCGGGAAATCTCTCATTATGTATAACTCCTGTCCACAGGAATAACAGGCGGTGGAACCATACCTGCATCTCCTCGGATGCAACCTATGACAGGTAGTGCAATGTGGCACCCCTGGTCCCATCTGTTCTGGCCCACTCTGCTGTGCGAGCCTGACGCTCGTGAACTCTCACTGAGACATGGCTGCCCGCGATGATCCAATCTACTACCCTGCTGCTGCTGGAAAGGGGGACTAGGTAGCCTACCTGATAAACAGGGCCTAGGCCCACCCTAAAAATCTGCCTGAAAATCTTTGGGTCTAGCCCTCCGACGCTGCTCCTGACCTACCCTTTCCATGGTGTACGAACACTGTTTGAGCTCCTCAATATTCTGAGCAAAGGCCTGGATCCGTGAAATATCCATATCCTCTCATAGTGTAGTTGTAATACAAGACTCCACATATTCTAGCGTAAGTCCCATAATAAAATGGTGCACCCTGGCTGGCATAGTGTTGACAAACAAGGGAACATATCTGGCTAAGGAATCAAATCTCAATGCATATTCTCTAACATTCATTCTACCCTGCTCCAGATGTAAAAACTGCTCTACTCTATCCTTTCCGACCTCTTAGGTCAAATAATGGTCTATGAAAGCCTTAGATAAGCTAGGCCACGTAGGTGGAGATGCATCTCTGCCTCGGGATCTTTCCCAGCTCTCGTACCACAGGACTGCTACATCTCACAATTGGAATACTACTTACTCAACTAATTCAATGGATGAGGCATGCATAACCCTGAATATTCTCTACATTTGATCTATGAAATTCTGGGGCTCCTCTTTACGGTCTATCCCTGTAAATTTTGCGGGACTCATAACAAGGAACTCACGGACTCTCGACTACCGGGCCCCTCAGTGGGCTCAACGGCAGCTGGTACTACTAGCTGAGCCTGACGCTGGGAAGTCATCATCTGAACTAACATATAGAATGCGCCCTTGAACTCCTGATATGATGGCACAAAGGCTGGGGGTGGTACTGGTATATTTGCTGCACTAGCGGGCTTTGAGTGCGGTGGTGAATGTTGGGGAGATCAAGGTGATGTCTCTCTGTTGCCCCCAGATCGGGTTGACTCTGCCCAGGGCCCCTTACTAGTGCCCTCTCCTGCTGCCACATCCAGTTCTCAACCAGTCGTGGTCCGTCGTGCGTCAGACATTTCTCTATAAATAAGTAGAATAACATAAGCTTAAGGAGTTACCTTATACAACACAGCTCTATAGCACAAACGGAGGAGAAAGAAGAGTAACCATACTATTATGTCTTGTAGCCTCCTTTCTATAGAATGTGGTGCACAACATATCCATTGACAAGACTCTACTTGACACGACTTGTAGACTCCTTGGGATACAACCTGCTCTGATACCAAGTTTGTCATGCCCCACCTTGGGAGGCATGACTGGCACCTAGTGCCATACTGGGATCTGGACTAGCCTGACTAGCCTAGTGCACTTCTGGTGCACGCCTATGAATTAATTCAAGAAATCGATGGGCTATATCTCGGATGTAAGTACAGCCTCTGGCCGACAAGGCCACCTGTAAAAGAAGAAAGCTAACTAACAACAATTAAAAAACAGGGATCCTATGCAGGCCGACAAGACCACCATGCTGTCTAGTTATAACTGAATGAAATCAGGAAACTAAAACTACGCTATAGCCGACAAGGCTGCTAACTGACAGCTAAACAAGGCCTCACACGGCCAACAACAAAAGCTAATCACTGGAAATCTGTAGCCTGCAAGCCTCTAAGAGTGGAATTATGGCTGAGATAGGGCCCGGATCTACTCGTAAATTGTACAACAAAAGAACAAACCTTCTCTAACTATCAACCCCGAAAGAAAGGAGCTGAATGCACTACTAACTCCGGCTGATGACTAGGATAGTCCTGAACCGCATCTATCCACACCTGCAAGCAAGTAATGCAGCACCCCAAAAATGAGCGTCAGTACAATATGTACCGAATATGTAAGACAGTAAAATAATAATTGATTGAAAACTAATAAAACTGAAGTAATCAAGAAGGAGGGTAAGAATTTAACCTGAGTAACCTTGCCATTTGAAATATCTAATAAAAAAGTATATAAATACAAACAAGAACCTAACCGAGTCCCCATAAGCCTGGAAGGTACAAATGACACAGAATAACCTACCTGGGGCCGCCATAAGCCCTGACAAGTACAAACAATGCACTCTCCTGCTATTTTGCTACTAAAGATTCGTAAGCATACTGTAATTCAGGATTTTCTCATTCTCTAAAGCTGTAGCTGAGCCTATGTCATGCCCCGAGTCTTCACCCTAGATGAAATATGGTACTTGAGGTCACAAGTAATCCCAAGTCAACCCTTAGTCTATCATATGCTGGTATACTGAGTAAAACATGCATATCGTAAGATTTTAAAACGATAACATAAAATGTTCATAACAGAAAGAATGAATCATAAAGCTTAAACATCATGATAAATACTGTAAATCTAAAAGAAAACCTTGTCTATGTCGGAAGCCATCTAACTGAGGAGCTGTTGGGACAAGCCCCCAACTAACACGAAAATATAATTGAAAATAATGTAGAATAACCGAATAATGAACTAATGCCCTCGGAGGATGAGGACTCATGTTTCTGTAGCTGAGAGGTATCTGAAAACGTCGGCTAACAGCGCTGGGTTTGAGAACCTGCAGCTGTATCAAGAAATGATACAACATAAGAGTATATGTCAGTACTTTGAATGTACCGAGTATGTGAGAGACGTAGATATGGGATGAACCAGTCATTTGGATGAACCCTAGTTATCAGTTCTACAAGTAAGCATTGGTATTGATCACGTGTGCATACCCAAAATAGTTATGAACCCATGGGGAACACAAACCCTAGTTATTCTTAAATCTTGATTTAAATCATAATTTCAATCGTTGCTTTTGCCCTTATTTTCTTAAAACCCCCAAATTGGAGTAACTAACCAACAAGTTCACTTATCGACATTAGTCTAAATCTTCCATATTCCCTATGGGTTCGACCCCAACCTCTTTGTTGGGTTCTTTATTAACAACATCTACTTCATACTTTAGCAGGAGGTGTGAGTTTGAGCATTATTAAAATGTGGCGCCATTGCAGGGGAATACGACTTAGGATTAGATTAACTGCTTGTGTTTAACTTTTAGTCTTTATTTCCTATTTTGTTTTTATTTTATTTTCTGACGTGTCACAGGGAAACATGGTGAAAAATGCGGCCAAGATGTGACCACGGTCTCAACAGGTATCTTGATGACGTCTGAGTAATCAAGATACCTGCGTCGTGCCGTGACATTAAATCAGGCACTACTTGGGAGGCAATCCAAGATAAAATTTTCGTTTTTATGTGTTTCTTCAAACGTGCAGGTGATAGGTTATGATTTTCAACAAAAAATTAGCTTACACGTTGAAAACGGGGAGCAAAACAGTTAAACATGCGCATCGGGCATCGCTCAGACCAACCAACACAGGGCCTGGCATGAGGTGCAGGCACAAGTGCCACATGGACTGGCACGACGCACAGGCAGGACAGTGTACACAGAGCCGCGACGCGCGCACGGGTTGGCACATTCAGGCGCATGACGCGCAGCAGTTCTAGCACTTTCAGCGCCGTGACGCGGAGTAGGTGTTCAAGTTAAAATTTTTTAGGGCAAACACATAATTTCCAGCTTTATGGGGTACTTTAAAGGCCTAGACCTAAAAATTTATGCTCAAACTCAAGGAAGCTGCGCCGCACCCCTCTAATTTCCTAAGCAAACTCTCTCAAAACTTCATCTATTCATCAAAATCTTCCAAATTTTTTCACCCAAAACACAAAGGTTAGCATTTTTCTTGAGATACTTCCATCAATGGCACCAAAAGTAAACAAAGAGAAAGGAGTGGATTCTTCAAGCCATGGGTCAAAAAGAGCAAGGAGACCTAGTGAAGAGGAGCATCAAGATGTAAGGATGGCACCACCACCATTGAGGCGATATGGTCTCCGTTGGGTCACGAAGAAAGAAGGTAAAAAATGGTTCAAGGAACATAAGGAATTTAAATACTCACATGATATGTTTATTGATAGAAATTTCTCTTCACCAGTTTTCCCTCACATGGTAGATAGAATACTCACCCTTGGTATTGGTTTTATGTTTGATGCGCTGGCTGATTGTAATTTGAATATGGTGAGGGAATTCCTTGCAAATTGAATGCCAAAGGAGAGGCTAAACCAAGTTAAAATTATAGGTCAAATTATCGAGTTTGCACCTATGGCTTTGAATAGATTAATTGGGACACCTCATGTTGACCCACAACCCTTTATTGACACTATGAAAAAACCACCATATAGAGACATTAGACATACTCTGCGCGGCCCTAGCTCTGTTGCAAGGTGGACTTGGCACCAACAATGTAGGAATCATGTTTCTCTTCCATATGCTCACCTGAGTAGAGCGACAACTGATTGTGCTTGTCTAGTGCCCGAAAAGCATGTAACCCATGTGACTAGAGAAAGAGTGTGTCTTGTCTATGCGCTAATGACTAGGATGACAATTAATGTGGGAGTGGTCATTAAAAATGTGTCAAAGAGAGCAAGGGTAAAAAAGGTCAAAACTTTAGATTTGGGGGTCTCCTGACCCAATTTATGCGGGGGCATGACATTGAGGAGGATGAGGTGGACTATAGACCTGCTTATAATCCTAGGGGGTTGCTATGAAGAAAACGAAGGAACCCGAGGGTATAAATGGTCCAGTCCTTTCTTTCAATGAGCATAATGCGCGAATTGACAACATGTTGAGCCACTTGTACGATATGCAATCTTCAACAAGTTTAGTAATGAGTATAATGGACATATTGTTCCGATGGAGGGAAGAACATATGATTAGCTTTTAGGGAAATTTCCAAACGAACAATTTCAGCGACATCTTTCAATTTCTTATTTTACTATGTGCTCCAGCTGAGGATGAATGGTGTGACTGAGGAGCAACTACAACAGCTTAACATGGACTACCCTATGAGCGAGCACTCGCGAGCCCTTTGCAGAGTTGGGCCTGGATACGAGGAGCCTCTTGATGATGATGTGGTCACAGAGGACCAAATGGCGAGAGTAGACTCAGACATAGAGTCAAGTGATGATGATGATGAGGATTCTGAGATGGGGGAAGCTGCTCTTGTCCCCACAGACAACAAGGAGTAGAGGCCTAGGGAGTTCTTCTTTCACCCTTTTACTTTATGCTTTATTGTTTTAGTATTCAGGACAGTGTTACTAATTAAGTGTAGAGTGGGGGAAGTGAACTTCATATTATCATGCATGCCCTAATTGCTAAATTTTGCACATGGTGGGGGCCTATTTTTTTTTTGGAATTTATGACTTATCATGCATGCTTATTGGGTTGTAGTGTTTTTTTCGTTTTATTTTATTTTGGGTTCATTTGGTTTTTATTTTTGGTACTTTTCCGGTGGATAGTCCCTTAGAACCGACTAGAGAGTCTTGATTTTTTTTTATTTTCTTTATTTTTAGTCATTGAGTCATGACTTTGCCCGATGATGGATGGATGATGACCGTCTTAAGGGTAATTTAGTCATTAGGAATAAAAAGAACTTGGATCCTATGAATGCTAGGTGCTTCACTTTAGTTATCATTGAGACTTTATTAAATTCACTCAAAAATGCATGAAAAAGGTAGAAACACTTAGTCTTTTGGAACTTAACTCTTGTTCTTGAAAAGAAAAAAAGTGGGCTTAATTATGTTATTCATGCAATATGAATATATGTGTTTAGGTGATTTTGATTTCCATTGTTAAACCATTTTGTGCCAATGTGTGAGAATTTTTGATATACTCCATGTTTGTAAATTGATGTCTAGAACTTTCCCAATGTATGTGCAAAGAGAAATAAAAATGATGGATTTAGGAAGTGATATAGGCATTTCTTTGGTATATTTTTATCCTATTTTACCTACCTTGATTGTAATTATCCTAGTTAACAATGTTGAGCCTTAGCCTATTATTTTGATAGCAATATTACAAGCTTAATCCCTTTTTGTTCTATTGACTTGTATTTAATCCAAATGACTCCTATAGCACTTTAATGAAAGTTTTTGTATAAAAGGAGCATAAGTGGAAGTGAAGGGAAAAGCTAAAAAAGTGTGGAAATTAGAAGAAAAGAAAAGGGTGAAATATTTTACTAAACAAGGAGGGTGATTATTTGTGGGAAAACAAAAAGAAGAAAGAGCTTTGAAAAAAAATGATGATGAAAAAATATAACACCCCAAAAGTTCCAAAGATTTAAAATTAAGGATTTGGAATGAGCTTAGAAGAACAATCTACAACATTGCCTCAGAACGACTCAAGGTACAAGTCGTAGGTCGATTCTACAGGTCGTAGGAAGACCCGTGGTTCAGATTAGATAAGTCATTTTTCAAATCACGAGTTCCCACCACGAGCCGTAGTATGTGGGTACGACCCATGGCCAGAAGTCATGACGAGTCTTTCGGGTTAACATGTGGATGATTGTATAGGTAATGGTACGACTCGTAGGACGGAGTTACGGGTCATGGTATGACTCGTATGTTGTAGCAATGAGTCGTGATGAGGAGTTGTGGTTAATTCGTAATTGGTAAGGGTGGATGATACAATGACTGTCAGTTCGACTCGTAGAAGATCACTACGAGTCGTGGTGAGCGAGTCGTGGCTAGATTCAGAGAATTTGAGAAGTGGTTACTACGAGAGGTGACCACGAGTCATTACTTCATGGTACGACTCGTGGTATGAGTCGTGGTCACGGGAAGATAAGTTTTTCAGGGTTTTTAATTAATGGCATTTTCATAATTCGTAAGCCCTAGATTCCTAAAACTACGTCGTTTTGGGTTCTACCTTGCACGATTTTAAGGGCCTTTCATGCCTAAACCGCCATTCTCTCAACTCTCCTTCTTCCTCCCCTCTTCTAAAAAATTCTAGGGTTTCACCAAGGTGTTCTTCAAGCTTCAAGGAAGATTTTCGAGTGGGACTTTCGTCTACTAGGTATGCGGGACTTCAACAAGGATATTTTTTCATCCTTGTGCGCAAACTATTTTCAATAAAAAATTGATTTTAAGTTATTTAGAATATCATGATCTAGGGTTTGAGTAATGGGTAATTTCTTCTTTATTCCCTTTTTTAAATGCTAATATTTACTGCGATCATGGAATTAATTGGAATGTTAATTAATGGGTTGCTTTGAAATATGGATCATATGTCGGGATTGCATGATGGTAGCTTGTTCTTCACAAATTGGCTTGTTGAGTAATGAATTAGTTTTTCTTATTGTTCACTGAGTTTCATAAATCATGCATGAATATGGATGAAATGGAACAAGTTATATCATTAACCCCATTGTCCCGATGATATCATTAATAACTATGTTGGATGAATTGGAATTGTAGTTTGGGTAATTGAAGATAAATCATATATTCTCACCATGTTCTAGATTTAATTGATTTGGCATGACAAGATTGCATCTCCATTGTTGGATTACGAAGCTTGGGCGATCTCCATATTATTCCTTACTAAAATTGTTTTTATAAAAATCTTGAATCTAAAATGCCTGTGGCTAAAGAGTTCAAAAAGGAGTGATTATGACAATTGTGTGGAATGTTGTAGATCTAAATAAATGAAGTCATGTATCTGACTATATGAGTTGTATTTTATAAAATCAGCATATCTCATATTACATGTTGAATGAGATGAACTTGGAATTTGGAATGTCATGATAGTATATGCATAATGTGACTCTATAGAATGCCTACTAGAAGGAAGATGCTTTGAGAGATAGCTATTGATTGACTCCATGATGAGGTAATTATGATGATAATTCCTGAAAATGACATTTCAACTATTGGGCCGTGATGTTATTAGAAAGTAGCCCCATCCTATTGATGAGAATGTTGTATGATGAAAATCAGTAAATGTCCTTGTCTCTGATTAGCTGTTGCAATTTAGATTACTGTTAGTCAGCCGGGATTCTCTTTAGCAAGAATGTTTCCCTAGTCATTCGGGATTCTTTTTTAGAAAGAATTTTTCCCTAGACAAACCGGGATTCTCGTTAACAAGAATGCGTTCTCAGTAAGTCAGGACTCTCGTTAGCAAGAGTATTTCCTTTAGTCTGTCGGGACTCACATCCCTAGGGCTACTTCAGCCATGCATGTTTCTTTCTCCTTTTAGTCGGGACTAACATCCCTTATCTAGTTAGTGCAACTCACTATATCGTGGCCTTCCCTTAGATAGTCGTGACCTCATGATATCAATCACAACATTGCATCTCTGTATCATTATGTTTACTACTTTTGTGCATCATTGAACTTATGATAGTGCATGTCCTGAGATAATATGGTTATGTTTATATGAATATGTAGATCTCATAACAAAAAGTTGCCGTATCTCATTTTGGTTACGTTACTAATCCCGTGATTTATAGTACTCCCTGCTTGTATATTTAAAATTTATGAGCTATTTATTTACATTCATGCATACTTAGTACATTCCAAGGTACTGACCACACGCTCCTTGTGCTATATCATTTTATGATATAGATCTGCCCAAATCCAATGCGTGACTAGATACACTTCCCTCTACGACAGCTGCTAGCGGTGAGTCCTCTTTCGAGGACGTGGCTTATATATTCTTATTTAATTATGTTTCAGTTTTGTGACCTTTGTTAGCTGGGGTACAACCAAGCAACTCATCAGTTTGTAGAAGGCCCGACTTGTTTAGACAAACATTTCGGCATTGTATTTTAAGTGTTGCTAAGATTATATTATGGTTTATATTAGATTGTTATAAGTTCCACTTATCCACATTGTTAGTTGTCTTTATGTTAAGTGTGTATGCTATAATTATTCCATGGGTCCACTTTGAGCCTCCTGTTCCTTGGGTCCCTGTCTACGATCCGGGTCTACTCTAGGGTTGTGAAAAACTTGGTATCAGAGCCAGGTTGTCCTAGGATGTCTGAAAGCTGCGTTATTGTGAGTCTTCATGGGTGTGAAGCACGTCACACTTATGACGAAGAGGCTATGAGACATTTTAGAATGTTCCCTTCTCTTCATGATTCTTATCGTGCGTAGGGTATGAAGCTCTAAACAGTTCCTCCCCTGAATCGTGCTTTAAGCGCTCGCAGATAATGCCTCCCCGATGTTTAATGGAAGAGGACATGGTAACGGCCGTCGAAGGTACCACTCAGCTCAAAGTGTGCCCAATAGATGTTCATGTTATGCATGTTGAAGTTCTCGAGCAGCCATCCATATGTTGGCGCAGGCCCCACAGCTCAGATTAATCATCAGGAAGTGGCCCGTGCACCACAACATGGAAATGAAGCGGCGGCAAGGATAAGAGAGATTTTTTCGGATGAACTCACCCGAGTTCTTAGGGTCAAAGGGGATGAGGACCCATATGAGTTTTTGGAGGAGATACAGAAGATTACCTATCATGGGGGTGACGAGGAAAGAGAGCGCAGACTTAGCCTCCTACCAGTTAAAGGGAGCTTACATCTGCATTAAAGAGACACCGGGAATTGGAAGGGCCCCATAGGTTGGGACAGAATTTATGACAACGTTCTTGGATAGGTTTTTTCCCTAGAGTTGAGGGAGGCAAAGGAAGCAGAGTTCGTTAACTTGAGACAAAATGACATGACTGTCCAGGAGTATGCGTTGGGGTTCACTTGGTTATCTAAGTATGCACTGAAATGGTAGCCAAATCAAAGGGGCCCGAGTGAGAAGGTTCGTGAATCGAGTGTCGGACTTTGTCAAAGAATGCAGGATCACCATATTGCACCAGGACATAGACTTCCACTCTTTGGTAATATTGGCTCACCAAATGGAAGTAGAGCAGGTGAAAGAAAAAGAGAGAGGGACCAAGAGAGCCAGGATCGGGAGACTTAGAGTCCTCCCATCGAGGTAGTGTGTGTCGAATATCACTACAATTCACTATCAGATCGCAAACTTCCAACACCTTTCGGACAAACCAAGACTCGTATAAGCCTCCAGAGTAAGGGAGATCATGTACCCATTGTGTATAAGTTGTGGAAAGCACCACTGAGGAGTTTGCATGGCCAGCAACGATGTTACATTATAACAACATTATGGCACACACACCTCAGTAGCCCTATAGCCCCGCTCATTTTAGCAGGGTGAATCCTTTAAACTAGGAGAGGACATCGTCAAAATCTCTCGTATGCGGTAGCATCCCATCAGGATAAGGGCAAGGTGCCGCGTGAGTGGCCACAGTATGTTGTGAATCTTGTTTGTCCCCTTATATGTTTCCAACCTTAGAACTGAATAAGAAGCTCTCGTTGGGTGATTGTGGAAAGAGATTGTTGATGTGTAATGTGGAGTAGCTGTTAGTATAGCTTGTGGTGAAGGTTAGAAGTGAAAAGGAGTTAAGAATTAGTAATTCAGCCTGGATCTAAGTAAGATCTTGTTTTGTGGACGATGACTTTAAGCTAAGGGGAGATAGTGTATATGTGAAATAAGTTAGATCTAAGAATGCTCATAAGAAGTTCCAGCTCTAGAGGCATTATGTTGATCCCTTCAAGGTTCAGATAAGTTCTCTGGTACTTGTTGAAGTTAAAGTGGTGTCATCCCTATGTGCAAGATGCAGAGGTTTAGAAGTAACCATTTCAATTAGCAATGTCTTTCCCTATGAGTCCTTATTGCTTATCTTCCGTTATGAATCAATTATGTGTTGATCCATGTTTTCTATGTGCTCGGATTGAATTACCTTTGGAAGTTGTTTGTTAACTCAGTAGAGCCAGATTATCTCATGTATGTGCTCGTCCTAGATGTTGGGGATGACTCTGCTTATGAAATCCTTACTCCCAGGTAGATTAGATATTGTGAATCCCTTACTTAGTATCGTAAGGCGATTTGAGAACAAAGGTTTAGTCCGTGTCAGTTTTGTGCCAGATAAAAAGGTGTTTTGTCTAGTTCTATGTTGGTTTCAAGTTCTTCGGCCTCCCTTTGAGTCATGGTATGGCACAGTGAATATTCATTGGTGTACCAGTTGGTCTCGGAGTCGATACTCCGCGGTGTTTAGCTGTGATTGATTGATATTTGGATATTGGTTTCGTCTCTATCTTTTTAGAATGTTTAAACACTAAGGATGAATGTTCCTGGCGTAGATATTGTAACAAAAATTTCAAAAGTTCCCAAGATTTAAAATTTAGGATTTGGAAATGAGCTAGCAAAAATCTGCAACATTGCCTTAGTACGACTCAAGGTACGAGTCGTAGGTCAATTGTACAGGTCGTAGGGAAGACCTATGTGGTCTCAGATCAGATAAGTGATTTTCCCAACCACGAGCCATAGTATGTGGTATGACCCGTACGTAAGTCGCGACGAGTCTTTCGGGTTAACATGGGTGGATTGTACAGGTGATGGTACGATTCGTAGGATAGTGTTAGCGGGTCATATATGAATCTTCACATGGGAGCAAACGAGTCTTGATGAGGAGTTATGGTTAAGTTGTAATTGGTGAGGGTGGATGATATAATGATTGTCAGTACGATCGAGAATGTCACTATCAGTTGTGGTGAGCGAGTCGTGGCCAGATTCAGAGGATTTGAGAAGTGGTGACTACGAGAGGTGACCATGAGTCATTATCTTATGGTACGACTCGTGGTATGAGTCGTGGTCGGGGGCAAAGCAGTTTTTTAGGGTTTTTAATTAATGGCATTTTCGTAATTCGTAAGCCCTAGATTCCTAAACTACGTCGCGTTTTGGGTTCTACTCACGATTTTAAGGGCCTTTCATGCCTAAACCCCCATTCTTCTCAAATTTCCCTCTCTTTCCTCCTCTCTCTTAAAATCTAGGGTTTCACCAAGGCAGCTCTAGCTTCAAGGAAGATTTTTGGAGGATTTTCATCTACTAGGTATGCGAGACTTCAACAAGTGATATTTTTCCATCCTGTGCCCAAACTATTTTTAATAAAAAATCTGATTTACTATTTAAATATCATGATCAGGTTTGAGTAATGGGCAATTTCTTCTTACTCCCTTTCTTAAATGCTATTATTTAATGCAATTATGGAATTAATTGGAATGTTAATTAATGGGTTTCTTTAAAATATGGATCATATGTCGGAATTGCATGATGGTAGCTTGTTCTTCACAAATTGTCTTGAGTAATGAATGGCTTGTTTATTGTTCACTTGAGTTTCATATTCATGCATGAATATGATGAAATTGTGAACAAGTTACATGATTAACCCTATTGTCCCGATGATATCTTTAATAACTATGTTGATGAATTGGAATTGCATTGGGCAATTGAAGGCAATCACATATTCTCACCATGTTCTAGATTTAATTGATTAGGCAAGACAAGATTAAAATCTCCATTGTTGGAGTAAGAAGCTGGATGGATTCTATATTGTTTTCCTTAATAAAATTATTTTATAAAATCTTGGAATCTAAAACCCTTCGCTAAAGAGTTCAGAAAGGAGTGATTATGACAAGTGTAAGAAATTTTGTAGATTCAAGAAACAAGCCTATTTGATAGAGTATGAGTTGTATTTTATAAAACTATGTATTATCTCATATTACATGTTGAATAAGATGAACTTGGAATTTGGAATGTCAGTGATAGCATAAGCATAATGTGACTCTGTAGAATGCTCTCGTTAGCGGAAGATGCTTGAGATAGCTATTAATTTGAATCCATGATGAGGTGAATTATGATATAACACTCGAAATGATATATCAACTATTGGGCTTGATTTTATTAGGAAAGGTAGCCCCCATCCTGTTGATGAGAATATTGTATGATGAAAACTACAGTGTTGTCCTTGGTTTCTTGCTTATTGTTACTAGATTACCGTTAGTAAGTCAGGATTTTCTAGGAAAGAATGTTTCCTAGTAAGTCGATTCTCAATCGAAAGAGTATTTCCTAGTCTGTCGGGATTCACATCCCTAGCAATAGCCATGCATGTTTCTTTTCCTTCAGTCGGGACTAACTTAGCTAGTTACTGACTGCTATATCAGAGCCTTCGCTCACTTAGATAGTCAGGGACCCTCATGATACGGCCACTGCCATTGCATCTCTGTATCATTATGATTACTACTTTTTGCATCATTGAAACTTATGATACTGCATGTCCTTATAAGTGTTTATGTTTATGCTAAATAATTCTTACCCGTCCCTTAGTTCACATTGGTAAAAAATTTAAGTCCTAATTGATCCAAGATTTAAAATTCTATATTAGCAGAGTATCACACTAAGGGCAAGCCCATGGGTCGTCTTTTGCATGTATGTTGAGTTCTTTGGGAGGAGTGAGTGGCGCGGTATTTATGGCAAGTTAATATTATTTTATACCTTGTGTGAAAGGGCATCTCTCCAAATTGTGAGGGGTACAATGGTAAGGTTTGGTAAATTAACATAAAATTATACGCGATTCATGTTGGCCAAAAATATGTCTTGATGAGTTAGTTTTCAAGAAGTTAAGTGATTTCAAACTTTGGACATTTTTATGCTTGATCCTATATGCATATGAGTGAACTGTTTGAGCTTCATTGATTTGTTTCATGAACCTAAGTTCAAGTAGACTAGTTCGTAGGATGAATTTTGTGCTTAAATGTGATAAGGGGACGTAGTAGATTGTTCGAGGACGAACAATAGTTTAAGCATGGGTGGTGATGTGTGTATTTACGCACTTAGACATATTTTTCCCATCTTTACTATATTTTGAGAACAAATTATGTGTGTTTGCATGTGTTTATATTATATATTTGTAAAAATGCTAATGAACATGATTAGATGCTTTCAGGGATAAAAATAATGATTTGGATGTATTTGAAGTTTTTGGAATGAATTTGGCAGAAGATGGAATGGACAAAGCAGGAACAAGGCAAAAATGAGTGCACGCCATGCTCGTGCACCAAAGCAGTCAGGGCGGTGACAGCCTACACCTGCGTGACCACAGGTGCTAGTGCGCCTACCTGCCCGCGCTATCAGCCGTGCGACGCGGTAGCAGTTTTGCTAGCAATGTCAGGCATGAGGTGCCGGCCTTCCAGTGCTTAATAAAAGAAGGAGGCGCCCTTCCTTCAATGCGATGCAGCATGATATGCCAAGGGTATTCAAACGGCTAAATGTTTATCCTACTAACTAGGAAAGATCTACAAGTCCAAATCAAACCATGAAGGAACAAGAAAAAACTTCAATCTACTACTATAAAACCCTTAGTTTTATGTATTAGGGGACACGATTTAAGAAGACAAGTCTTGACTTAGAAGTTTTATTTTCCCAAAATACATTGAGATATATATTGATTGAGTTGTTCTTTCAATTTTTTGCAATAATCAAGTGGGTTTCTTCCTATCATCGTTGTAAGTATTAATTTATATACCTTTGTCTATGAATGCTATGAATTTACTTATAATTATGAGAGGAGGCTAAAACCTCCACAATTAGGCTGTGGGACCATGGTGAATTAACGAACTAGGTTTTGCACTAAGTGATTCTAAACCAATACTAAACGCTTGTATTGTATTCGCCATCTTTAAAGTTTCTTAACGGTGTGCAAGCGTTAGGACATGCCTCACTTTACTTGCTTGAGCCTACAAAGATAGAATTAGGAAAACGAGAATTACAACAAAGTCTTGGTCTTTATGATCATTGTAATAACTTGGAGCTGTGGTCGCAGATAGCTAATTTGGGACAAATTGATACCATAAATTGAATCACTCATGAGACCATTACCCGGTGGTTGGGTATAGTCATCCAATCGGGATGAACCAACGTTTGAACAAACCCTAGTATCGCTCCAAGGGCAAGTATTGGGAGATAACAAGTGTAAAACCTAAAGTAGTTAAGAATCCATATGAACACTTACCCTAGTTAATTGCATTAATTTGGAATCAACATTCAATTTTTTTCAATATTGTTACTTGTTACTTTTATAATTTTTCCCTTTTGTGAGAGATAATTGACGTAAAATCTTATATACTAGCATTCTTCTATATCCTTCCATATTCCTCGTGGGATCGACCTCACCCTTTGTTGGGCCTTGCTGATAGCATCCGCTTCATACTTCAACAGGAGGTGTGAGTTTGAGCGTTATCAGCATTTATGAGAAATCATATCATAAGCCATAAATCATAATGGGCTAATGAACATCAAAATCAACATGGGATCATAACTTGATCTTTCATGAAATATGCATAATTGGGCATAGTTTGTAGAAATTTAAATCTAAATAGCTATAAATTCTCTCATGATTCATAAAAATATGAATTTATACATGAGAGGGATTAACCCATAGATAGATTATAAGGATTTCAGCAAGAATTGGGATAAAAGCCCCATAGAATTATCAATAGAACTTCATGAATTAGAGAGGATTGGGCATGGGTGTGAACAGTTTCACCTATTCATAACCCTACATACCTGAGAAGAACATGGATTCTACAACTTTGATTGCCCAATGAAGAATTGATGAAGAAGTTGAAGAACTAGACTTGATCACCTCTCCAAAACCTCTAAACTTGCATGCATGACTTAGGAATGTCTTAGAACGAACTTACCTTCTTAAAACTCTATTCGACCTTAAAATGATGTAGCTTAGGCCTTGTGGAATCATAGGAATTATGGAGAATCCCTTAATAAACTCGCAAGGGAAAATGATCATAGTCGTAACGAGGGACTGGATGAGTCTTTGTCCATGGCCACGATTCGTGGTCTTCATCCGTTGCCTCCACTAGAAATTTCATCAAGGTTGTCACCATGAGGCACCCTACGATCTCATTATCGGTGACTACAACCAGCGGTCACCTCCCATCCTCTACACTGCCAGAATATACCAGGGGGTCACCATGGTGACACCACAACTCGTGGTGTTCCCAACGAGTCGTGTTGAGGACCCATTAAGTGCACCCTCCCAACTTCCTTCATTTTTCGCTAAATCTTTGGCCAGCGCTTGACTCCATGAGTCGTGATACGGGGCCTCAGACTCGTGGTCACATCTAAGGCCACTCAAAACTAAAATCTTCAGTTAAGTCAAACTCCTCACCATGAGTCACTTCACGATTCGTGGTAATCCTGATGAGTCACTAGATGACGGTCCCGTGACCCGTCTAGTACCATCGTTTTCTCCGTTTCAACCCCCGGGTCTGATCTGTGGGCTGGGATATAAAAATATTCCCCTTTGGATAATTCATCCTCGAATGTTGAAATGTCACACCCCGCCTTGGGGGGTATGACTGCACCTCGGTGCCCTATTAGGACCTAAAATGCTAGACTATCGAGCCTAAGCACATCCGGGTGTCCGGGATGGCCTCAACCCAGATTCATGAAATCAATGGGGATATATAACGGCTGTAACAGCCTCCGGCCAACTGGGCCTAGAGCCACCTGCAGGTACTATAACAACATCAGCTAACCAGAAATCATACTCATATAGGGAACCCTATGCGGGCCAACAAGGCCACCATGCTGTTTAGTTATCTCAAACCGCATAACAAATGCTTCAATAAATACGCGGACCGCAAGGTCACCACTACTAACTGATACGGCCCACACGGCCAACATAAACAACAATACTAATAAGCAACATATGCACGGCCCCACACGACCGGCACAACTAACCACAAAAAGGGAGATATATACACAACTGCAGTTTATAAGAATACTCGATAAGATGGTAGGGACAGTATTCACCTACCCGTACCATACGACAAAAGAAAATGATGTAAACTGGAATATCAAGCTCCGGGATGACAGGAGCTGACGACTCTGCGCTGGCAGGATCATGAGGGATCGGCTCGTCTATAGGTACCGCAGTGGGTAATGCAGCCGCCTCAACGGGCGCGCACACTGCAATGAGTATGCAAACAAACTCGAATATAAGAAACATAACTAGAAATTCTGAACAGTAGGAAGTGTTTGATACTGTCCGTGACCGATGAAATCAAAACAAGCTTTCCTGTACCGAGAATAAGGTAGGAGCATACTTGTCGACATGGTGATCTCATTGCCTATAAGATAATAAATAACATATATATACATATATATAAAAAAAGGACCAATACCAGCCCCCATAAGCCAGAATGTGCCAATCAACAAACAATCTATATACTCCTAGCCCGGTCAAAACCATCCAAAATAAATCAATACCTAATTCTCGCCTAACTACGAGCACCTCTATTAGCCCCCTTGGGTCTGTGCCGGGCTGGCAGCCTCCGACTATAACCGTGTTCCGAGTCCGGAAGACTCCTCGTGACCGTAAACTCGTGATCTGTATCTTAATCTACTCCTGGGCGCAAGCGCACAACAGGGTAAGCCATACTGCTATGCTGATCAGCCCGATATGAGAATGCTGCATCTCATCTTCGTCCTATTGCGGACGGCATGCCACTTGGAGTGACGTATCCTCACCCTCCGCGGGCGAGTCGACACATCTATTTACCCAGGTGGCGAGGACGCTCTAAGGGGTGCCCCTCATAGCACAAACAGGTCTCAAATAAACAATAATCACGTATAGCAAGCATGTTTGATCTGAAAATACTATCTGTATTCTGATTTTTTATTATGAACTTTTTTCCTCGCTTTATACCGATTCTCATACCGAACTATACCGTATCTCGAGATATTATCTCGACTGTTTCAGCTATACTGTATCTTGAGATATTACCTGACTGTCTGATATTGCTTACTAACTTTTTATTCTGAACAATATCATAATATTATAAAACATGCTTGGTAGATTCCTACCGGACTCAATTTCACTTCTCAACTTTTCTTTCTCTATAGTTCACGCTATTTGCTATAATCGATTACTAACTTCAAGCCGAAGGAATTAGCTTACATACCTTTGTTGATTTCCGACTAACTGGCTTAGCTTCCTGGTCAGTACTTGCTATTTCTCCCAACTGTATCTATATATAGGTCAATTAGAACTAAATACGCTAATATTCGGAAAGAAAAATCTCACTTTCAATATATATATCCCAAACTTTGGCTTATTGAAAACAGTCGAAAACTTGCTATTTCTCGAAAGCGCAGAAGGAAGAAATACTCACTTAGGGCTAGAGTATATTGACACCCGATTTGGAGCAATTCCACTTACCTTAGCTCGGTAGCACGATGATTCACGCCGAATTTCACTAAACTAAATCCATGGGAATGCTCCTTACCGCTTAATACCTCGGTATCTAGAGTTAATTTTGAGTTTGGACCGTGTTTGACGGCTCATCCGGACGAATATTGTTAAGTAATCTTCTGCCTCCTCGTTCTCTCTGGTTTTCTATCTGTTCTCACTGGAAATCATATGGAGATTTTAATTAAAAACCGAAGTTTGGAGGCTTTTATACTTGGGTTGCACCACCTCCGTGACACGATGTATCGCGGAGGTGAGCCTTCGTGACACCATGGCCATCACGGAGGGGGTCTGCCAGCCTTCTTTTGTGATGGTTCGACGTCACTTATCCGGTCTTTCCCTGGCTTTTCCTAGCATGTATGGCATCAAAATCTCTTAACCAACATGCGAATAAGCCATCCAAATGTCATGAATTTACGGGTGCAACATTCTTCCCCTTAGAACATTCGTCCTCGAATGTAAACTTCTAATTTATAGGAATTCTCAACTACTCAACTTATTCTAGAAAAATTTTGGGCAGAGTTTCCTGTAATATGGACTATCTCAAAAACCTGAAATGCAGAAAAGTCCAATACAGACACTCCACACAATACTATAGTATCCATCTCAGCAAAAGACTAGAGTCGTCTATCTCATTGCTATACATAAACTATAAGGCACTATATAAAACAACAATACTAACATACCTCTTGACACTAAGCTTGAAACAAGTGAGATATCTGATTTTCATATCTTCCTATACTTCCTGTAGCCATTCCTTCGGTTCCTCGTTACGCCACAAAAGACCTTGACAAATAGACGCAATATCTTGGTTCTCAATCTACGAACTGCCTGTCTAAGATGACTATTGGAATCCCTCTTCATAGGCCAGCTCTTCCGTAACCTGGACATCCTGGGACTGGGACTGCTTTGGATGGGTCTTCGATGCATTTCAGCATAGATACGTGAAAAACTGATGAACGATTCTAATTCTAGAGGCAAGTTCAACTCATATGCCACTCGCCTATTCTTCGATGAATCTGATAAGGCCTAATGAATCTCGGACCGAGCTTACCTCTTACCGAATCTCATCACCCCTTTCATCGGAGATACTTTCAGAAATACCCAGTCATTCACATCAAATTCCGTCTCTATGCCGCATATCAAAGATACGATTTCGGCACTCTCGTGCAGCCGCATGCGTTCTTCCCGATAATCTTACCTTCTCCTCTCACTGCTGAATAATATCTGGCCCAATCAGCGCTGACTCTCCCACTTCAACCAGCCAACTGGCGATCTGCATTTTCGCCCATACAATGCCTCAAAGGGCGCCATCCGGATAGCTGAGTGATAGCTATTATTATAAGCAAACTCAATTAGCGGCAAATGCTCGTCCCAGCTACTCCTAAAATCTAGCACACACCTGTAGCATGTCCTCGAGCGCCTGGAATAGTGCGTTCAGCCTGTCCATCTGTCTAAGGTGAATGCTGTGCTCAAACACCTATGCCTCTCACTCCTCGAAATGACTACCAAAATCTAGCTGTAAATTGTATGCTCCTCTCGGGCGCATAATAGATACCGGAACAATTAAGGCAATCTTAAATCATTTCTCTGATATACAATTCGTCGTAATCTTCGGCAGAGAAAGTATCTTCACCGGCAGGAAGTGGGTTGATTTCGTCAGTTTTTCAACTATTACCCAAGTGGAATCATGTCTATGTCTCGTACGGGTAATCCACTACAAAGTCCATGTTCACTACTTCCCATTTCTAGAGAGGCAATAACTATGTCATGAGTTAACCTGCCTGGTTTCTGTGTTCCGCTTTTACCTGTTGGTAAAGTTAGACATTGGGCTACACCTGGCTATTTCTCTTTCTGATAATGGGTCACCAGTAGATTTCTTGATATCGTGGTACAATTTCGTCACGCCTGGGTGGAGAGAATAGCGGGCGTAATGTACCTCATTCATAATCTGCTGGCGGGAGCCCTGAAATATCTGGAACACAGAGGCGGCCCTTACATCGCAACACTTCATCCTCAGTTATCTGAAAATCTGGCGCTTTCTCTCTTTGCTGAATTCTCACTTGCCGACCAGGTCGATCTTAATATTGCCGCTCTTTTACTCTCCACAACTAATGACGACATACAACTAAGTGTTCTCAATTACCGCTCTGTTGTCCTCTGTTTCTGCTACACGAATGGCTAGGCTAGCTAATTGATGTATTTCTCTAACCAACTCTACCGCTCGAGCCGCAAATACGCCAAACTTCCCATTGATTTATGGTCAGAGCATCTCGCTACTACATTGGCTTTTCCTGATGATACGTAATGTCCACGTCTTAATCTTTCAATAATTCCAACTAGCTGACGCTGTCGCAAATCTGCCAACTCTCTGAGTGAAGATATACTGTAGGCATTTATGATCTGTGAAAATACCCACATGGACGCCATACAAGTAATGTCTCTATCTTTAAGGTGTAATCACGCGGCTAACCTGTGTCAGTCGAGGTAATTCCTTTTCGTGTTTCTACCTGTCTGGAAGCATACGCAATCACTTTACTGTGCTGCATCACCACACAACCCAACCTAATACCTGATGCGTCACAATACAATCGAATAACCTTCGTACCTTCCGATAATGCTAACACCGGAGCGGAGGTTAATCTGTCTTAATTCTTGGAAACTCTTATCACACTCGTTCGACCACCGAAACTTTACCGCTCTGCGTCATCTAGCCAGGGTGCCACTATAGTGGAGAATCCTCAACAAATCTCTGTAATATCCTGTTAATCCCAGAAAATCAAAGTGGACTTCGGTCGGAGGGTAGGTCTAGCCCATGTTTTGATTGCTTTATTTTCATGTGTCACCCGTATAACAAAGATCCGACAATATGCCCAAGAAGGCGACTGAGTTCAGCCAGAATTCACATTTGGAGAACTTAGCATATAACAGGCGATCCCTAAGAACTGAGCACTATCCGTAAATGAGCCTCGTGGTCTCGCCTCGTAGCGAGAATACACCAGAATATCATCGATAAATACTATCACGAACAGGTCCAGGTATGGTCTGAATGTACTGTTCATCAGGTCCATCACTGCTGGGGAATCTTCACCCAAAGGACATAACTAAGAATTCAGTGTACAGACGGTCCTCAAGGCTGCTTTTGGGAATGTCTCTTTCACGAACTCAGACCTGATGATATCCGGACTAAGTCAATCTTGAGAAATATCTGGCTCCCTGTAACTGATCAAACAAATCATCTATTCTGGGAAGCGGATACTTATTCTTGACTATAACCTAATTCACCATTAATCTATACACATGCGGAGCGAACCATCCTTCTTCTGACAAATAGAACGGCGCACCACGGTGAAGTAATTCGTCCTGATAAAGCCCTTATCTAACAGATCCTTCAGCTGCTCCCTTTACCTCTTCCGAGTCTGGCAGAGCCATATGATACGGAGGGATTGATATGAATGAGGCTCGTAGCAAGTCGATTGCAAAATCTATTTCCTTTCTAGGGAATACCAGGTGCCTGTCTGGAAATACATCGAAATTCATTCACCACCGGAACAGACCGGAGGCCTGAGACCCCACCCGAACATCCTGAACCCCGACTAGGTGGTAAATACATCCCTTAGCTATCAATTTCCTCGCCTGAAGGTAGGAAATAAACTGCCCTTTTGGCATAGCTGTGCTGCCCTTCCATACTGCACTGCCTCCCCTGGAAAGTGGAATCGACTGTCTTGGTCCACATTCTACGCTTGGCATAGCACGACACCAACCAATCCATACCCATAATGGCATCAAAAGCAATCATCTCTCTAGATCTACCAGCATCTACCGTAGCCTGTCGATCAACAACCTCTACTGTACACCCTCGATAAATTCTGCTAGTTATAATGGAGTCACCGGGAGTAGGGTGTAGATACCGAGAAGGGTCACGCTTGTAACAATTCTGGTGCAACACTGGAACTTTCGAGCCACAAATGGGGTAAATATAGGACAAAGTCATCTCTAGATCAACTAGCATATGCTGTGGCATAAGAAAATAATCATCTACCTGTTACCACATCTAGAGACGCCCTGAGTCCTGCCTCCTGGTAATGGCTAGTACGGCTTGAGCCCGTACCTGAACTAGAGGCTCCCGATCTACCTCACCTCTACCTGCTAAACTTGAGGGCCTACGCCCCGCCGAGGTCAGCCGGAGCTCGTGGCCCCGCGGATCCTGCCCTGGCTATCCTCGGCTACCTTTCCCCTGGTCGGACAATCTCTCATCATGTGCCCTCCTGCCCGCATATACATCCCGAGGAGCCATATCTACAAGCTCCGATGTGAGGTCGGCTGCAAATAGGACAGGGTGAGGGGTTTGTATCCGCTTCCGCTCTACCCTCTCGCTGAGGAATCCACCATTAGAGAACTTCCACCAGACTCCTGACTGCCGTCGACGAATAAATCTACCCCTCGCTATTGTGGTGGAGGTGGGGCCTAGGGGGCCCTGTTCGACAACCGAGGCCTGGGTCCTCTCGAATCTCCTCTCGCATTTCATCTCGATCTACCTCTACTCCCCGATTTGTCCGTCTACCGGCCCCGTTGTCGCTGTCTAAGGCCTCAATAGTCTAGGAAAAGGCCTGCACCCAAGCAATGTCCATATCTTCCTTAATGTAGTTGCCATGTATCTCAATGTATTCTCGGGTTCAAACCCATAATAAATCGGTGGACTCCGGATGGCATGGTGTCCACAAAGTCGGAGCATAGCGGGCTAAGGAGCCAAACTGTAAGGCATATTCTCGTACGCCCTCGCCCCTGCTCCAAGTGCAAGGATTGATCCATCTCGGGGCCTCGCCGGATCTCCCGTGGCAAATAATCTATCCGTAAGGCCTCCGAGAAGTCGGGACCAGTCGGAGGGGCAACATATCTCCTTCAAGACCCCTTCCCAACTCTCGTGCCATAATACAACTATGTCTCGCAAATCGGAATACTGCTATCTCAATCGATTCTGTAGGTGTTGCATGCATGACCCCGGAGATTCTCTGCATCTGATCTAGGGAAATCCTAGGGGTCCTCCGCCTAATCTGACCCCGTGAACTCTGGGGGACCCAATGCCAAACCCCGACTCGGAACCGCGATCCACCTGATGGCTCGCTGTTACAGGTGGCACTGACTGGCACCGAGTGGCCATCATTGTGCAAACATAACAACTACACTGCGAACTTCCTGGTCGGATGGTGTAGGTACAAGAGCTATCGGAGGCGGTGTCGTTCAATGGCTTCTCGTGAGATGGGGACTCGCCGAGAAGGCTCGTGAGCGATGCCTCTATATCACCTCAGATCGGGCTGATTCTAAATGAAGCTGAGGCATCCTCTACTGGTGCCTTCTCCTGCTGCGGTATCTAACCTTCACTCGTGGCAGGGTGTCGCTGGTCTGCCATTTTTATCTGTAGACAAAGAATATGATAAGTTTTAAGAACTCGACCCTATACTCGTGACCGTCTCTATGGCACGACTGAATATTAAGAAAGAGTAACCATCCTATTATGCCTTGCAGCCTCCTGCCTATAGTATGTGGTGTACAACACATCCATAGACAAGACTTACTAACATGGCTTGCAGACTCCCCGGGACACAACCTCGCTTCGATACCAAGTTTGTCATGCCCCGCCTGGGGGTATGACTCGGCACCTGGTGCCCTATTAGGACCTGAACTGCTAGATTACCGAGCCTAAGCACATCTGGTGTCTGGCTGACTCTAACTCAGATTCATGGACTTAACGGGCTATATAACGGCTGAAAATATAGCCTCCGGCCGGATCAAACTATAGCAATTGCATTTATAACATCAAATAACCGTATCACACTCATATAGGGAACCCCTATGCGGGCCGACAAGGCCACCATGCTGTCTTAGTTATCTCAATCAGTATAACAAATGCTGAAAACTACGTGACTGCAAGGTCACCACTACTAACTGGATACGGCCCCACACGGCCAACATAAACAACAATACTAAACAGCTTAAACATACACGGCCCCAATAATGATCGGCACAACTAACCATAGGGAGATATATACACAATCTGCAAGCCTCTAAGAATACTGATAAGATGGTCGGGATAGGGACCCGACCTACCCGTACTATACAACAAAGAAAATGATGTAAACTCTCTGAATATCAAGCTCCGGATGACAGGAGCTGATGACTCCAAGGGCTAGGACACAGGATCGACTCGCCTATAGGTACCCCGTGCAAGTACAATGCAGTGCCCCAAACGGGCTAAAGTACTACTAGTACTGAGTATGCAAAGCTAACTGAATATATACATAACTAGAAATTCAACATAGAAGAAGTGTTTGAAACTGTCTGACCGATGAAATCTGAAACAAGCTAGTCTACCGAGAATAAGGTAGGAGCATACCTGTCGACGTTGTGACCTGCTATCTATCACCAATAAATAACATATATATACATATATATAACAAAAGGACCAATACCATCCCCCATAAAGCTGGAAGGTGCCAACCAACAAACAATCTAATACCCCCACCGGCCAAAACCATCTAAAATAAATCACTCCACTCTACGCCTACTAACTACGAGCACCTCTATTAGCCCCCTTGGGTCCGCAGCTCGGGCTAAGGGCCTCTGACTATAACTGTGTTCGAGTCTGGAGGACTCTGTACTGCAAACTGTGATCTGTATCTATCTTTATTCGTAATCTGCCCCGGGCGCAAGCACACAACAGGTGTTATACCGCTATGCCGATCAGCCTGATATGGGGAATGCTGCATCCCATCTTTGTCCTATCAGGATGGCATGCCACTCCTTGGAGTGACGTATCCTCACCCTCTGGCGGGCGAGCCGACACAAACTTATTAATCAGGCGGCGAGACGCTCTCTATACCGAACTATACTGTATCTGAGATATTATCTGAATGCCCGGCTATACTGTATCTCGAGTTATTATCCGACTGTCTGATATTGCTTTTCTAACTTTTATTCTGAATATATATCATAATATTATAAAACATGCTTGCTAGATTCCTAACGGGACTCAAATTTCACTTCCGAATTCTTTCTTCTATAGTTCACGCTATTGCTATAATCGGGATTACTAACTTGCCGAAGGAATTAGCTTTACAAACTCTTCGCTGGATTTCCTGACTAATTGGCTTAGCTCGGTCAATATTCCTGCTATTTCTCCCAACTGCATTCATATAGGTTAACTAGAACTAAATACGCTAATATTCTAGAAGAAAATATCACTTTCAATATATATAGTAAGTTTAAACTTTGGCTTATCGAAAAATGGTCGAAAACTCGCTATTTCTCGAAAGCCCATGAATAAAACTCACTTTAGGGCTAGGAGTATATTGGACACTGATTTAGAGCAATTCCATTTACCTTAGCTCGGTAGCACGATGATTCGCCGGCCGAATTTCATGAAACTAAATTCGTAGGAATGCTCCTTACTGCTTAATACCTCGGTATCTGGAGTTAATTTGCATTTGGACTGCGTTTGATGGCATAACCGGACGAATATTGTTAAGTAATCTTCGTTCCTCCTTCTCTCTGGTTTGCTCTCTGATCTCAATGGAAATTATATGAGATTTTAATTAAAAACTGAAGTTTGGAGGCTTTTATACTTGGGGCTGCACCTCACCTCCGTGACACGCTGTGTATCGCGGAGCCTAGCCTCCGTAACACGCTGTGTATCGCAGAGGTGAGCCTCCATGACACTCTGGCCATCGCGGAGGGGGTCTGCCAGCCTTCTCTTGCGATGGTTCGACATGTCACTTATCCGGTCTTTCCCCGGGCCTTTTCCTAGCATGTATGGCATTCAAAAACTCTTAACCTACATGCGAATAGGCCATCTACATATCGTGAATTTACAGGGTGTAACATAAAATCATACAAAAAAGAATAGAAATGCAACCATCATACTCAAATACTGATCATATAACCGAAAACTGATGGAATGACTGACTCCGATTTAAACTACATGACTGAACTAAATTTACGAATCATACATACATGCTTTGACATGAAGGGAAACTGGGACACATGATCTGAATATGAACATATTAGAGTATTAAATAGGAAACTGATACCTTAAGCTAAAACGGAGCTGGAAGAGAATAAATGCGGGCACTTAGCCATCATATCGGCTTCGGCTTCCCTCGTAGCTCCCTGAAAATGCTGATTCCTCCAAAAAACCTTGACAGAAGATACTTCTTTGTTCCTTAGCTTACGAACCTACCGATCTAATATCTCCACCAGAACCTCTTCACAACTAAGGTTGTCTTTCACACTGACACTATCCACCGGAACAAGTAGAGCTGGATCACCCAAACACTTCTTTAAGAGCGATATACGGAAAAATGGATGGACTGAGGCTAGTTTTGATGGCAAATCCAACTCATATGCTACCTTGCCAACCTGTTTCACAATCTGGTACGGGCCAACATAATGGGGACTGAGTTTTCCTTTCTTTCCAAATCTCATCACTCCCTTCATGGGGGATACCTTCAGAAACACCCAATCATCAACTTCAAACTCAAGCTCCCTCCTTCTCACATATGTATAGGACTTTTGGCGACTCTGAGCTGTTTTCAATCCATCTCTTATAAGTTGAACCATCTCTATAGCTTCATGGACTAAATCTGGACCTATCATCGCAGCTTCACCGACTTCAAACCAACCAATAGGTGATCTACACCGCCGCCCATAGAGTGCCTCAAATGTAGCCATATGAATATTGGAATGATAGCTGTTGTTATATGCAAACTCAATGGGAGGAAAATGCTCATCCTAATTACCCTTCAATTCAATCATGCATTCTCTCAGCATGTCCTCGAGAGTTTGAATAGTCTGCTCCGCCTGACCATCGGTTTGCGGATGAAATACTGTACTGAGCTTGACCTGAGTACCAAGTCCCTTTTGAAACGATCTCCAAAACTGAGAGGTAAACTGAGTACCTCTATATGATATGATGGACAAGGGCACTCCATGAAACTGAACTAGCTCTCGAACGTAGAGTTTGGCATAACCCTCCACTAAATCAATGGTTTTGACCGGTAGAAAATGAGCAGCTTTGGTCAACCTGTCCATGACCACCCAAATGGAGTAATACTGTCAATGAGCGAGGCAAACCTGTGAGGAAGTCCATATTAATCTCCTCCCACATCCAAGTAGGAATACTGAAATCTTGAAGTACATCTCCTGGTCTCTTGTGCTTAACCTTCACTTGCTGACAATTCGGACACTTGGCCACAAATTCTGCAATATCCTTCATGCAATTCCACCAATAGACTTCCTGTAGGTCACAGAACATCTTGGTGGCACCTGGATGTTTGGAGTATCTGGAACCGTGAGCCTCATGAAATATCCGATCTCTTAAATCATCAACATCCGAAACACACAAGATACCTTGGTATCGAAGCACACCATCTCCCCCTTTGGAGAAGACCTCTATCTTCTGGTTCTGAACTGATTCCTTCAACTTTATCGAAATGGGATCCTCGTCTTGTATAGCTTTCACATCAGTCACCAAGGATGATTCTGACCCGTTCTGAACTATAACATCACCATCGATCGAGTAAACCAAATGAACTCCCAACTGTGCAAGACAATCCACATCCTTCACCAGTTCCTTCCTCCCCTCATCTATATGGGACACACTCTCCATATAAAGCCTACTAAGAGCATCAACTACTACATTATCCTTGCTTGGATGGTAAAGGACACTCATATCATAATCCTTGAGTATCTCCAACCACCTCCTTTGGCGTAGATTTAGATCCTTATGTGTAAAAACATATTGTAGGCTCTTATGGTCTGTGAACATATCTATATGGACCCCGTACAAATAGTGTCTCCAAATATTCAAGGAAAATACCACCGACACCAATTCAAGATCATGGGTCGATTACTCCTTTTCATGAACCTTCAGCTGCCTGGAAGCGTATGCTACCACTTTACCATGTTGCATCAATACACAACCAAGGCTGAGTCTAGAAGCATCATAGTACACCACAAACCCATCAGTACCCTCAGGTAGGGTTAACACCAGTGCCGAGGTGAGTCGAGTCATTAACTCCTGGAAGCTCCTCTTATAAGTCTCTGACCATTGGATCTTCATTTTCTTTTGGGCCAATTTGGTCAATGGCGCTACAATAAATGAAAACCCCTCAACAAATCTCTGATAATAACCTGCTAAACCCAAAAAGCTCCTGATATCTGAAGGATTCACCATTCTAGGCCAATTCTTCACCGCTTCTATCTTCTAAGAGTCCACCTTTATACCCTCACTCGACACCACATGACCCAAAAACTCCGCTGAGATCAACCAAAACTCACATTTACTGAATTTTTCATATAATTGGTGATCCTTGAGAGTTTGTAGCACCACCCTCAAATGAGAGGCATGCTCCTCCTCGCTCCGAGAGTATATTAGGATGTCATCGATAAAAATGATCACGAATATATCCAAGTATGGCTTGAACACCCTGTTCATAATATCTATAAAAGCTGCAGGAGCATTCGTTAGTCCAAAATACATAACTACAAACTCATAATGACCATACCGAGTCTTGAAGGCTATCTTTGGGATGTCACTCTCCCGAACCCTGAGGTGATGGTACTCGAATCTGAGATCTATCTTCGAAAAGCACTTAGCACTCTGGAGCTGGTCAAACAAATCATTAATTTTTGGGAGTGGATACCTGTTCTTGATGGTGACCTTGTTCAATTTTCGATAATCAATACACATACGAAGAGAACCATCCTTCTTTCGGACAAAGAGAACTGGTGCACCCCATGGGGATTTGCTCGGTCTGATGAATCTCTTATCTAAAAGGTCCTTCAACTGCTCCTTCATCTCCTTTAACCCGACTGGGGAAAATTTGTAAGGAGGAATAGATATAGGCTACATATCGGAGAGAAGGTCAATACCAAAATCAATCTCTCGCTCGAGAAGGATTCTCGATAAATCATTTGGGAAGACTTTTGGATACTCACATATTACTGGAACGGACTAGATAGTCAGGGTCTCGGAAATAGCATCCTCAACCCTAACTAAATGGTACACACAGACCTTGGAGATCATCCTTCTGGTCTTAAGGTAGGAAATGAAATGACCTACAGGCACTACTGAACTACCCTTCCATTCTAAGGCTGGCTCACCAAAAATTGAAACTCTACCACATGGGTTCTACAATCATCTGAGGCATAGCATGCAAACAACCAATCCATGAAGATAATAACATCAAAATCTGTTGTGGTGACTTTCTGAAGGATTGTGATCGGGCAATCTCTATACACCCGTCAAGCTACAACTGAATCACCCACTGGAGTAGAGACTAAGAAGGGTTCTGACAAGATTTTGAGACTAACTCTGAAACTACTAGCCACATAAGGCGTCATAAAAGATAAGGTAGCCCCTAGATCTAACAATGCATATACATCAAGATGAAATACTCATTACATATCGGTAACCACATCTGGTGAAGTCTCCTGCTCCTGGCGGGATACTAGGGCATAAAATCTATTTTGGCATTATTTGCCACCTATACTATTAGAAGCACCCTGCTAGAAGGGAAGTGCCGCCAGAGCTGCTGAATTAGATGCTCCGCCATCACGTGATCTGGCTGAAGGACAATATCTGAGCTTGTGTTCGAATTTGCCACACTTGAAACAAGCATCTAAACCAACTAAAAACCTCCCTGGCTGGTTCTTGCCACACTTCGCACATACTAGAAAAGTGCAATCTCCTGAAATGCTCCCTTAGCCCCTCGAGCCTGATGCTCTACCCCTCTGATCACGTCTTGGTTGGGACGGGACACTATTTGATGATGGTGATGGGGCTAAAGATCTCTGGTGGAACTACTGACAATGCCTACAAGGCCTCGGTTAGGAGAATTCGATGCTATCATTCCTGGCCCTCTTGGCCTCCCTCTCGGCTCACTCAGTTATACCGCCTCCATCTGCTTGGCGTACAGGACTATCTGAGCAAAGTTAATATCGTAGTGAAGCATCATGGTCTGACAATTCCTGACCAAGGAGTCTGCTGTCCCGTGTACGAACCTGCTCACATGGGCCCTCTGATCCACCACCAACTCAGGTGCATACCTGGATAGACATATGAACTCCATGGCATAGTCCTGAACCATCATATTTCCTTTCTTAATATTCACAAACTCGGTAGCTTTCAGCTGCTTCATCTCCCCAGGGAAGAACTGATTTAGAAAAGCGGTGTGGAACTCATCCCAACTGATTGGTCCTGCTCTGACTGCCCTACTATCTGTTATACCCTGGAAGCCCAAAGATTAGACCTGGGAGTTGAAATGGAGGAAAAATTGAAATTTGGCATCAGACTCAAAATGAGTCGTGAGGAGACTCGTGAGAGCAGCCCATGAGTCGTGAGGTGACTCGTGGGGAGGCCTAGGGATTTATTGTGAAATTTGAGAAATGAGACCCCATAGGCCCTACGAGTCGTTGGGTCAGTCGTGGGGTGGGTGAGAAGGAAAAGAGAAGGAAGAAGGGCACTGTACTCGACGGAAGGACCCCATAAGTCATGGTCACTCCCCACGATTTGTGGGGAGGGTCGTGGTCAGCTAGTTAAGAAAATAATTAGCATGGAGGCAGTGTACATAATGGGTGGTGACCACGAGTTGTGGTCACCAGTAACGAGTCTTGAGGTTTCCCATGACGAGCCCAGGAGATCAGATGAGCAGTGTACTAGATGGATCAAGGCACGAGTCATGACCCTTGACCACGAGTCGTTAGGTCCCTCGTTGGGATCATCCAACAGTTATTTTCTGCGAATTTAGTAAGGGCTTTTCTATAATTCCTAAGCTTCTAAGGCCTAAACTATGTCTCTTTGAGTTAGAATAGTGGATTTTAAAGGGGTTAAGTTCATTTTAGGCCTCATTCATCAATGCATGCAAGGTAGAAGACTAGAGAGGGTGATCAAGCCTAGCATTCATTAATTTCTCTTCAATTTCCTATTGGGCATTCAAAGAAGTGTAAGAATCAGCTACCAATAGGTATATAGGGTTATGAATGGGCGATTCCTTTCACACCCATGCCCAATATCTCTCTAAATCATGAATGATCTATGACTAGTCTATGGGGTTTTAATTCAATGCATAAAATTCCTAATTCTTTACATGGGTATGATTTAAATACGTTTGCACTATTTTATTATGAAGCATGGGCGAGTTTTATAATGTTTTCAATTAAAAAGCATGTTTCTAGCTTTATGAACGAAAACGCTCATTGATGAGAAGTTCATGAAAGAAGAGATTTTTGATGAATGTATGAGGATGATGAGATATTGTGATGAAGACTATGTTTTCAAGCTACCCATGTTTAAAATCATATTTTCGATATGAATTGATTATTTTCAAGTATGATAAAGCTTTGGGTAATGCCCCATGTTCAAAGTATGGTTGATGATTTCTCAAATTAAGCTTACCACATGGTTGGAGCGAAGGCTCCCACTTATATTTTCAGCTTGTGGTATGTTTGAATTAAAACTTTTTATATGCATAGCTTACCACATGATTTTGGAGCAAAGACTCCCAATTATCTTTCAGCTTGTGGTATGGTTTGAGTTAAAGCTTCTCTTATGCATGATTTCCGGTTTGAGATGTATTTGATTTATGAGCTTCGTCAATAGACGATGTTGAGCTTTGTTGAATAATGATGTAGAGCATATGCATATTTTTGTGAGTAGTGTCTAGCACCGAGCAGGCTAACGGTCGACCTCCCTTGTGAGCTTCCCCTGCCCGAATGGGCCTTTAGATTGATATCGATATCATGGTATCGTCCCTAGCCTGGCAAGTCTTTGGACGGCTCTACCCCACTTGAGTGTGATAGTTGGAACCACGTAAGCTCTATCGTGGTATGTCGGTTAAAAGACGAGTATCCTATTATTCCTCATGATTTCAGATATGCATGTTCATTACTCATGAGATTTATGTAATAAGAATGTTCTAAAGAAGATTTGACTCAATGTTTAGCTTTACTTATAAATATCATATTTTAGCTTTGATTCAATCAATTATGTTATGATATGATATGATATGTTATGTTATGATGAGATCATGATTTCAGAAAGAATGCATGCAAGCCCTACTTTTAGATTCTTATTGTTATGTTTTACATTATGCATGTTCTTAAATGCTTTTACTAATTTGAGCGGTTACCTTGCATACTCGGTATATTTTACGTACTGTCCGCATACTCTATATTGTATCGTTTCATGATATAGGACCCGACTCTTAGGTTCAACCCCGTTTGTAGTTAGCTTATCATAGTTAGCCTTTGCGTTGTTGGTTAATCCTCATCTCCCGATGACTAGACTACTCAGATTTCTTTATGTATTTTTAGTTTCAGCTTGTTGAGTTAGTTCGGGGTCTTGTCCCAACAACTCATCATGTTTAGAGGCTTCTCAGAAATATGTATGTTATCAGCTTCGGATTGTGAATCCTGAAGTTATGATTAAGTTTAGACTTCCGCTATGATTGTATTATTGATTATTCAGTTTTACTGATCGAGTTAGATGTATGCGTATGCCATTGGTCGACTTGGGGTCTCTCGGGGCTCCTTGTCCCGTGTTGCAATCCGAGCCTCCGTTTAGGTCATGACAAACTTGGTATCAGAGCCATAGGTTTGAAGTGTCCTAGGGTGTCTGAAAGCCGCATTAAGTATACTCTTTTTCATGGGTGTGAAGCTCTCCATACTTATGACAAAGAGGCTGCGAGACGTCTAGGAAATGTTCCCTTCTTTCATAATATCTATCGTGTGATAAAGTGTCTCCTTATTCTTCTAATTCGTGTTATTCATGATACCAGAATCATGGATCCCCAAAGAATGAATGGTAGGAGAAATGGGAATGGTGAAGGCCATGAGGATGGCAATGGAAAATGACACCAACAAGCCCCACCAGTTTAGGAGCCCCAGGCACCGGAGCCAGTTGCTCATGCTGAGTTCCGAGACGCTCTTCAGATGCTTGTGTAGGCCTTGACCGATCAAGTTAATCAACAGGTTTTTGCGAATGTTCTGTAAAATCTGGGTGATCTTCAAAATCTCCTCAATGAAGTTATATGGATCCTCGTCCACCTTCGATCCAAGGAACTCGGGAGGGTTCATCCTCAGAAAGTCTCTAACCCTTATTGTCGCCGCATTCCCATTCAGTGGGACATGGCTACTACCTGCTGGTTAACCTGGGCAGTCAAGGCCTGTGCTAGCATCTAAATGGCTGCCCTGAATTCAGTGTGGGAAACCGGCTCTAGTGCATGGTGCTCATGGGATGGTGCGGCCTGTTGGTGCCCGTCTTCATTGCCATCATCATGATCCGTTTGATTTCCATTTCTTCTGCCGTTAACTCTGCAGGGAGGCATGATTCTGAAAATGCGAATATCATGAGTTAGAAGGATAGAGAGACATTTCATTGCACGATATAGATCATGAAAGAAGGGAACATTTCCTAAACATCTCATCACCTCTTCGTCATAAATGTGGCTCACTTAACACCCATGAAAAATACTCTACTTAATGCGGCTTTCGGACACCCTAGGACACTTTAAAACCTAATGCTCTGATACCAAGTTTGTCACGACCTGAACATAGGCCCGGATCGAGACACAGAACAAGAAGCCCCAAGATACTCTAAGTCGACCCATGGCATGAACATACATCTAACTTAATCAATAAAAGCGGAAGATTTACATAACTAACATCATAACATAAAATCAGAACTACAATTTACATCATACATGACAAGCTGATTACTACACAAAATCTGAAAGCCTATAACATATCTGATGGGTTGATAGGACAACGCCACCAACTAACCTGACAAGTATGAAACTGAAGGAAAACATAACAACTACATATATTGAATGTCCTCAGAGGATGAGGACTCACCAATTCTACCTGGGCAGGTCTGAGTGGGAGAGTAGGGGCTAAGGATGCTGTTGAGAAAGATCCCTCAGACCTATATCATGAGACGATATAGCATAGAGTATGCATTCAGTACGTGGAATATATCGAGTATGCAAGGTAAGTAAAACAGACAGTTAAAATACATAAAAGTTCATAAGAGTAGGACAACATCATCATAACGTAAATATCATAATGCAAACATAAGGCTTAAGATTTTCAAAACATTTGTAAATCATTCATAATCATAATCATAACAGAAAAGATTTATTAAACATGACTTAAGGCAAAGTATATAATCATAACCATACATAAATCATGAGGAACAATGGGACATTCTTATAACCAACATACCCCATATGAGCACACATGGAGCTTGACCTGTAAACCCCTAGTCGGGAGGGTGTTCATACCTTGCCAAGTGTAGAACCATGAAAATAGGTGTGATATCACAACAAAGGGTCCATTTGGGAAAAGGGGACAGTATCATGGAGGTCCCATTGTGGCTACGTTGGTGCATAGTTCTAAGACTTGGCGTATGCTTGGACCCCGGGTCTATTCGGTGTTAAATACTACTCTCAAAACATATATAGTGCTCATAGGATAATATACATGAGATTCATGGGCTAGTTTAAAATCATGAAAATCATAAGCATTCTTGGAATGCATGAACTAACCATGAAATAAGGCCCGTGAGTCGGCCAAAATCATAAATCCATAAACCATGAAGTTCATGCATGCTTACAATTCATTTATAGTTGATATTCATAAATTAATAATGAGCATATGATAGAAATCATATCATAAGTCATAAATAATAATGGGCTAATGAACATCAAAATCAACATAGAATCATAACTTGATCTTTCATGAAATATGCATAATTGGGCATAGTTTGTAGAAATTTAAATCTAAATAGCTAAAAAATCTTCCCATGATTCATAAAACATGAATTTATACATGAGAGGAATTAACCCATAGACAGATCATAAGGACTTCATAAGAATTGGGGTAAAACCCCATAGAATTATCAATAGAATTTCATGAATTAGAGAGGAGTTGGGCATGGGTGTGAGCAATTTCACCCATTTGTAAACCTACATACCTGAGAAGAACTGATTCTAAAACTCCCTTGATTTCCCAATGAAGAATTGATGAAGAAGTTGAATAACTAGGCTTGATCACCTCTCCAAAATATCTAAACCTGCATGCATGAATTAAGAATGGCTTAGAATGAAGTTACCTTCTTAAAACTCACTATTATGACCTTAAAACGACGTAGTTTAGGTCTTAAGACCATAGGAATTCTAGAAAAGACCTTAATAAACTCACAAGGAAAAATAGATTGCCAGTCCCAATGAGGGACTGGACGAGTCATTGTCCATGGCCACGACTCGTGGTCTTCATTCGTTGCCTCCACTAGAAATTTCATCAAGGTTGTCACCACGAGGCACCCTATGATTTATTACCGGTGACCGTGACTCGGGGTCACCTTCCATCCTCTACACTGCCAGAATTTACTAGGGGGTCACCACGACTCATGGTGTTCCCAAGGAGTCGCGCTGAGGACCCGTTAAGTGCACTGCCAACTTCGTTCATTTTTCAACCACCCTTGGCCACGGCTGACCCAACGAGTCGTAATGCTGACCACAACTTGTGGTCACATTTGTTGGCCACTCAAAATTGAAATATTCAGCTGAGACAAACTCCTCACCATGAGTCACTTAACGACTCGTGGTTATCCTAACTGGTCACTGGATGACTTGTCCTGTGACAAGGGGTAGAAATTACTATTTTCTCTATTTCAACTCCCTGGTCTGAACTTAGAGCTTTCAAGGTATAACAATGATCTGTTTTGTCCCACAATGAGTCGTTGTCACCACCTGACGTATCAAGTTTGAGATTCTTAGAAAATTTTCTAGTGAAAGTAACGACTGGACACAATGACCCATTAGGCCCACCAATGAGTCATTGTTTTACCCGTTTCCAGACCTTCTAGACTTTCTCGTCTAGTGACCATAGGAGGAACCAATAATCCATTGGTTCATCCAAAGAATCATGGTGTTCCCCATTACCAGATCCAGTGATTCCAACCCCCAAGCAATAGTACCAATGACTGGTCCCAACGAGTTGTGGTCTCAACTAATGACTCATTGAGTGACCCATTGGGTCCTTGTCAGTCAGTTTTCCAAATTTTATTCCAGGGATATTTTTGTAATTTCTCACCTATTTAGTCCCTAAACTACATTGCTTTTTAAGTATAATTTTAGAGAATTTAGAGGGATTAAATGGTTTTCCCCCTCTTTCCCCACGTAGACTCTCAGAAAACGATCGTAGAATTCAAACTTTTCCTCTCAAGCAAGAACTAGGGCTACTTGTCAGTTGCAGAAGTTCAAGTCCTTTTTCTCAATGGATTTCTTATCCAGATATGTGGGAATTCAACAAGGGAATAGTTCTTCCCTTGTGTTCGCAAGAAATCTTCTCTATTTTCTCTATCAGTTCAGACATGTGGATTCGAAATGTAGAAAATTGTTAGACTAATTTCTTTAAGATTTCAAGTGGTATATTTCTCATGATTTTTAACTGCTTTATTATTCCCTATTTCTAGAAATTTGTGAAAATTGTATCTAGTGGAATGATTTAGCCCTAGTTCTCAGTTCAGTAGAATGTAGAATCTTGCGTGTTGGACTAGTTTCCCTATAGCTTGATTCTATTAGTTTTGAGATCCCTATACTGATTGTGTATATGAAAATTTCAGTCAGATACATGTTAGTCCAGTTTCAGTCAGATTATTAGCATTTTCAGTGGTGTCCAGAAATGTCAGTTGATCAGTTTGACTATAGTCAGTTCTTGAGGTGTTAGTGGTGCCTCCCTGTTATCAGTATTAGACTCGGTTATCAGATTTTAGTGATTCTTTAAGAGGTCATGACACTTCTAGATAAGAAGCTCTGACCAACCTTAGAACCCCAGCTTCAGATTACAGTTTATTATTTAGATGGTTACGATGCTTCTAGATAAGCAACTCTAGCCAGTCTTAGAACACAAGTTATAGAATCCGATCCGATAAGACTCTCAGGGTACTTTCAAATGGGTATTCCTAACTTAGTCTTGGGCCCCAGTTTCGAGCTATCAGCTTAGTACTCAATCTAGGACTATCCAGTGGGAGTAGGACTTAACACCAAGTGGACCGTGGTTCCAGCAAATCCAGGTTCCCAGAACTATGTTACCACCGTAGGTTATTTTATTGGACTCATGGCCCCTGACTTATGATCACCCAGTTCATGCCTTTATACCTTGGCGAGGTATATTGGGTCCTACCAATGGGGTGTATACATCGGACTCCACATCTAGCTCACGTGGTTATATGTTGGTTATAGACTCTCCCACTAGTCAGTTCAGTCTCAAATTTGCTCAGTTCAGTTCAGTCTCAGATTAGCTCAGCTTAGAAAAGTTTTAGATTACTCAGTTCAGATTAGTTCAGTACAGTAATTCAGATCAGTATATAAGATATATGGCATGTCTTTGACCATCAAACAGGGTCATTTTGACCATCTCAGTATATTTTAGTTTATTCGATTTCAGCATTTCAGTTAGTCAGTGCATGCCTTTACAGTTCAATTATTTTATTCTCCGTGCTATGGTTTCTCCTACTAACTCAGTACATTCAAAGTACTGAAGCATACCTTTTATGCTGTATGATTTTATGATACAACTGCAGGTTCTCAGTCTCAACATCATTAGCAGATCTCGTCCAGGAGTTTTCAGCTGCACCAGTGGTGAGTCCTCATCTTTCGAGGACGATGATTATTTTTCTTCAGTTATATTTCTTTCAGTTAAACCTAGAGTTAGCTGGGGGCTTGTCCCAACATCTCATCAGATAGATGGCTTTCAGACACTGACACAGATCCAGATTTTCATTTTGTTTTCAGTTGTATTAAAACTTTATGATCTAATTATTCTAGTAAATGGTTATTTTTTTAAAAGCTTCTGCTATGTTTTTACTCAGATTGCCAATGTTATCATAGACCATGGGTTGACTTGGGGTTACTCATGACTCCAAGTACCGTGTGTCATCCAGGGTATAGACTCGGGGCATGACAAACTTGGTATTGGAGCACTAGGTTTAAGTATCCTAGGATGTCTGAAATTCGCATTGAGTAGAGTCTTTTTCATGGGTGTGAAGCGCGCTGCACTTATGACGGGGAGGCTACGAGATGTTATTAGGAAAACTCCCTTTTTTTCATACTCTTTATCGTGAGTCGAATTTCAATTCTAGAAACGTTCTCCTAACTCATGCTCTATTTCATTTCAGTAAAATCATGCCTCCACGACATGTTAATGGAAGAAGGGCCAACAATGCTCACCGACCTACCCCACTTGCTCCAATAGCCCCTCAGGATGACACACTGTCCTCCGTAGAGTTCAGAGCGGCTATCCAGCTGCTCGCACAAACATTCATGAACCAGGTGAACAAGCAGATGGTTTAGGTCAATACTAATGGGTCCGCAATAGCTGTCCAGGTTAAAGACTTCACCGGGATGAACCCTCCAGCTTTCCATGGATCTAAGGTAGGAGAGGACCCACAGGAGTTCATGGATGAGATTAGGAAGATCACCCAAATTATGGGTGTTAGCTCCTCTGAGAGTGCCAAACTGGCTGCCTGATCTCGGGCAAAATAGCATGCCCGAGTGATGCTTTATAACTTAATTTAGTCTTGTTTAGCTAATTAATTATATACATTTTCATGTGATTTTATATAA
>JACEIK010004837.1:89871-106737 GCA_018107945.1 Datura stramonium
TTATATAAAATCACATGAAAATGTATCAAATAGCTTAGAAAACACGACTCATTTAAGTTGTAAAGTGTATCACGGGACCTATATTATTTTCCGTGATCATCAGTCCCGCAAGGATTGCAGGGGTGGAGCATCTGGCTCACAGTCCTAGAGTCACAGCACCAGCAACTGCTACCCAGCTTGCCCCAAGTGTGGCAAGAACCATCTAGGGGAATGCCTTCAGGGTCGAGAAGGTTGCTTTGGGTATGGATAGCTTGGTCATTGACTCAGAAAATGCCCATCAACAGGATGGGGGAGATCACAATCCACCACTTTAGTAGCTCCAGCAAGCCGACTAGCTCAACTAGGTATGGATGGCAGCCAACACCAAAATCATTTTTATGATTTGTCCTCTCGTCAAGATCAGGAGAGCTTACCTGACGTGGTCACAGGTATGTTATGCTTTTTCTATCTAGATGTGTATGCCTACTAGATCTAGGAGCCACACTAACGTTCGTGACTCCCTATGTAGCTATACAATTTGATGTCAGTCCAGAAGTCCTCTCATAACCATTCTTATTCTCAACCCAAGTTGGTTAGTCAATTAGAGCCAGTCGGGTGTATAGAAACTGCCTAATCTCAATCTTAAATAAGGTCATTTTGGATAATCTTGTAGAGTTAGACATGGTTGATTTTTACCTCATTCTTGGCATGGATTAGTTACATTCCGGTTATGCCTCATTCGACTACAAAACTAGGGTCTTCAGATTTCAGTTCCCTAATGAGCCAGCTTTAGAGTGGACGGGAAGTTGTTTAGTGCCTAAGGGTCAGTTTATTTCCTACCTTAAGGCCAAAAAACTTATTTCTAAAGGGTGTATTTATCATCTAGTTTGAGTCAAAGATTCCATCTCCGAGAACCCGACTATTCAGTCAGTTGCAATTGTTAGTGAGTTCCTTGATGCGTTTCCCAAAGATCTTCCCGGAGTTCCTCCTGAGCGGGAAATAGACTTCGACAGAGACCTCCTCCCAAACACTCAGCCCATCTCCATCCCTTCTTATAGAATGGCTCCAGTTGAGCTTAAGGAGTTGAAGGAGCAGCTAAAATACCTCCTTGATAAAGGCTTCATTAGGCCCAACATCTCTCCATGGGGTGCTCTAGTATTGTTCATGCGGAAGAAAGACGATACCTTCAGGATTTGTATCGACTACCGTCAGTTGAATAAGGACACAGTGAAGAACAAGTACCCCTACCCAGGATTGATGAATTGTTCGATCAGCTTCAGGGAGCCAGTTATTTCTCCAAGGTAGACCTAAGGTCGGGGTACCATCAGCTAAGGGTCAAAGAATGTGACATACCGAAAATAGCTTTCAGAACTTGGTATTGTCACTACGAATTTGTGGTTATGTCCTTCAGACTGACTAACGCCCCTATATCTTTCATAGACCTTATGAACAAGGTTTTCAAGCCATATCTAGAAATGTTCGTCAATGTATTTATCGATGACATTTGGGTATACTCCAGAAGCAAGAAAGAACATGCTAGCCGTCTGAGGATAGTTCTACAGACACTCAGAGACCGCCAGATGTTTCCTAAGTTTAGCAAATGCAAGTTCTGGTTAAAGTCAGTGACTTTCCTTTGTCACGTGGTATTGGGTGAGGGTATTCAGGTAGATCCTCAAAAGATAGCAACGGTGAAAGATTGGCCAAAACCTACTTCCCCAACTAAAATCAGAAGCTTCTTGGGTCTTGCTGGTTATTACCGACATTTTATGGAAGGCTTCTCCTCTATTGCACCCCCTCTGATTAGGTTGACTCAGAAAAAGGTGAAATTTCAGTGGTCAGATGCGTGTGAGAAGAATTTCTAGGAGTTAAAGACTCGACTCACTACTGCTCCAATATTAACCTTGCCGGAAGGAATATATGGATTCATGGTGTATTGTGACACTTTCAGAGTTGGACTTGGTTGTGTTCTGATGAAGTGGGTTAAGGCGATAGCTTACGCCTCCAGACAGCTCAAGCTTCATGAGAAGAATTATCCAATTCATGACATGGAGTTGGCAGTGGTGGTGTTTGCGCTGTAAATATAGAGGCACTACCTTTACGGGGCTCACGTGGATTTTTTCACCTATCAGAAGAGCCTTCAGTATGTGTTCAGTCAGAAAGATCTAAATCTTCGTCAGAGAAGATGGTTGGAGCTATTGAAGGACTACGACATGAGTGTGCTGTATCACCCAGGCAAATCCAATATAGTGGCTGATGCCCTAAGCAGGGTGTCTATGGGGAGCGTGGCTCATGTTGAAGAGGGAAAAATGGAACCGGCAAAGGATATCCACAAGTTAGCTCGGTTGGGAGTGCAGTTGGTTGATACAGCTGATGTCGCCGAAATTACACCTCGCAATTGAGATATAAAGCGACCGATTTCAAATATAGAATCCAATTAGAGGTTGAGGTCGATCCCACAGGGAATATGGTAAGAACTTTACGTTAATGCGAATAGCTGCTACTATTGAGTTACTTATTTCCTACAAGGGAAAGAAATAGAATAATAAACAAAATTAAAACTACTAAATGCTTAGATAAATTCGATTTGTATTCAATTAATGACTTGACTAGGACTATGTTCGCCAATACTTCATAACCACAAGATTTATACACTAGTGATCTATTCCGGTGTTCAACATGTAATATCGGTAAATTAGGTTCACCTAAATGGTTGGTCCCCTATTTAGATGATTATCACCACGCAACTTGGTCCATATATGGGTGTACTTTAATTGACCCTTACCCTTAATATCGTATTAGCTATCCCTGGACAAGTTCAAGCTATTAAATGAGGGTTGATAGCCTCAAATCTCCGTTGTTAATCCCTTTTCCCATTCATTACCTCCTTGGTTCGATAAGTAAGAATAAGACAAATCCTAACATTTGCAATCGTCAAGAATCAATCAAAACGAAGGGAAAAACAATATATGCATTAAACCCCGTTCAAGAATAACTAAGTGTTTCACCTATGTGCATTAATTCATCTTGGTTCCCGCAACCCTAGTTATGGGTTTAGCTACTCATGCTTGTATTATCACAATCACAAAATATTGGATAAATCATAATTGCAACTTACAAATTATCGTAGAAGAAAAACCAAGTAAATTGAATAAAACTCCAAAGTTGATGAATAAATTCCAATGTTGATCCTCAAATTCAAGAACAAAATTATAAACCTTGTTTCTTGACTCAAGAATAATCGTACAACCCCAAAATCCTCGTGAAAAATAGTAATAATAGGCTTCTCTCTGAAAATAAACCTAAACTGTTTATTTATAGTTTCAAGAAAACCTTTTTCATACTAAAACTAGAAACCAGGTCGGCAGTGGCCATGGGCTTGGTGATGATTCTTTGGGACCTCTGAAGAGTCGTGAAAAAATAGTCGTCCTCAGCACCTTACCCAGTTGTGGCAACGAGTCACCTAACGACTCGTTGTGCCTGGGCACGAGTCATTAGGCCCATCATGGTTTAACTCTTTCAAAACTCCAGCGCACCATATGGTTGATTCCAGTGATCTGCCAACGAGTCATTTAGTCAACTAACAACTCGTTATATCTTTTGTCAACTCCACTAGTTACTTTTTTAAGACTCTCTCTCAGTCTTCACGACTGAATTCAAGACTCGTTACCAGATGTAACGAGTCGTTCCCTCAACCCATCAGGTACACTGTCTCTACTTCTTCAAACTTCAATAATTGCCCACGCCTTTAGCAACGAGTCATGCTGCTTGCCAACGACTCGTGAAGTTTCTGGCAGTCACCCTTTCAGTTGTTTTTAGCATTAATTTACCCAATCCACTTCCGAACCTATTTTCCTGCAACATTAAACACAAAACACATCATACCTATATAAACATACCTGGATGTGCATAATTTTTTGGTTTTAAGCTTCGAAAGTGCCGTAAAATCACAGCATATCACCACCCTCAAATTAAAACTTTTGCATGTCCTCAGGAAAAAATAAAATAAAATAAAATAAAATAAACTACTTCGATGCTTCAATCGAAAAGAACTCTAGGAAAATTACAACAACCACATTCATTCATCATATCAATATTTTCTAAACCCTCCCTCATCATATCAACTCAAATCAAAATGCATATGCAAAATTTCCAACCATGACACAGAGAAATTAAAACATGGCAAAACACTGTCACTTGCAACCACACACATAAATCTATTACACTGACCTAAAAATTTGCAGACGATTTTTTTGACCAAATGATCTCACTTCAAAGAAGTCCCACACTCGCACATGTGTATATGATTAATTCAATATATTTCTTTTGGGACTAGGTAAGATTCACAAGCTCTCATAAAAAAATTCAAACTGTGTGTATGCAATACCATAGGCTTGCCTTTACTTTCAATACCTCGATTTTCAGACAAGTAACCAGGATCACTATAGGACTTTTTAGGCTTGTAACGTATTTTCGGGCTCGGGTATGGTACATGTGAAATTAGTAGCTCAACCCTCCTTGATACTACACACCTATTGACTCCACTTTTCACCTTTTTTCCTATTTTCTCCCCTTTCTCCTTTAACTGCTTCTTGTTTTATTTGCATTTGCAACTAAAGATATGATTTCTCTTTATTCAAACACTCATTGGTGTCACATTTTACTTTTCTTTTCTTTTCTTGCTTTTTGACAATAATTTCAATTTATTGCTTTTCCTTTCATTATGCATACCACACCAGCTCTTTCCTTTTTCATTACCCAATTTTCATTCCTTCCAACTCTTCTTAATCACCCCTATAATAGCCACCCTCAACTTAGGCGATTTTCTATGTTGAGGTTCACAATGTCCAAGGAGGGACCAGGGCCAAAACATGTTCATTCTTAATAAAAACAGGAAGGCGAATTAGTGTAAACAAAAAGAAAGGTCAATTTAAGCTCAAACATTTGGATCAAGGGATTTTTATTCTCTTTTGGTAGGTATTTTAAGGCTAAAGTGGACTCATAAATCAAAAACAACCTATGATCCTTTCCTAGTTTCCTATCCTCTATATCGGTACGACTGACCATGCAAGTTCTAGATTGACACACACAACCAAATTTAGCTATTAAACCTCACTCACACATATCACAAGTCAACATCATCACTTCTACTAATTGCTAGTTCAGGTACAGCCATACAATGGTAAACATGTTCACAGTTTCAATGCCATGCAAAGATTCACAAAGGTCATACTCTTCAACTTTCACATATACATATAAACAATTTCGGAAGGGTATCAAGTTATAAATCAATAAAAATTAACAATTTATGCTCTTGATAGCCTTCAGTTTACCTAACTTTCTTCCGACTGACATAAAAAACACAAAAAGCATAAAATAATATCATCAACATGCCGCTTCTACTAGATATGGAACACCCGAGGGAAAAGATATCCAGCAAGAAAAACCCTCGGGTTATGTTTAGCAAAAGCATGCACAGGTATCCCTCCCCACTCCCATCAAGAAAATCAAGCGTCATCCTCGACGCATATACGTATCCAACAAAACTAGGGAAATAGGGAACATACCTGTGTGACCTAGGTGTCAACTACCTGGCCGGTGGAGGGTGTAGATACACCTCCAATGTTATCTCCAACATTACCGGCTTGACCCGGTGCATTCTCAAATCCAAATGAGCTCGTTCCTTCTCCACGAGCTCTCGCTGCCTCAGTCTTGGCTCTCTGTTGAGCCTCCTCTCTCGATACATGCAGCGCTCTCTCCATCTCACTCCGCTATCATTTTTGATAACGGAGCAGAGAAGCATCATCTTCAAAACTTTCTTCCTAACGAGGACTCTTTCCCTTATCATGTGCGACTGGCTCCTCCGTGATAAAATAAAAAATTAGTGGTAACTCTTCTTCAAACTCATCATCTATCACAGGAAGTACCGATTGAGGTACTGTAGCTACCTGTCTTGCGGCCAAGTCCCACACCTCGGCTCTGAGTGCTCCTAGCTCTGAGTACCATTTTGATAACTTGGGCACCTGTAACTGTGTAAGGCGCTCATCCATTCTCTTCTCAAACGCATCCAATTGGCCATGCACAGAACTAGACAATATCTCCAACTCTTTTGACAACCACGGGCTTTACCTGCTCTATCAGAACTTTAACCTGTAGAGTTGTGTATGCCTGTTGCTTTTCCACCTTAGCTAGCCGCCTAGACATATCTACCAAAAACTCTTGTGAAATTGTAACCAGGCCGACTGTGGTGGCTTGTGGAGGCACAATTGGTGGTCTAGGAGCTGCTGCTGTGGATGGTGACTCGGGAACATCAGCAAGTGTGGAGGTGTCCGCTGCATCTGTAGCCTCAGGCTGGCTACCTATCTCTCTTCCATCAATAGGCTCAGCCGCCAACTCAGTGAACTGTGTGGAATCAGTCTGCATACAACTACCAAACGCCTCTGCTAATATTAGCGCTCTAGCATATGCAGCTGCTTGAGTCCTTGCTCTCGATACAGAGTTTGTGTCATCTCGAATTAACCCGATATTTGTTATCTTCTGGACCACTATTCTCTGGTCAACTGATGGAAACTCCAACACCTTTGACTCCTGACAGAGTCTATCAATCAGGAAGGAAAAGGGAATCGTAGTGCCGTCATTGATTGCCCGCTCTCTAATCTCTTCAGCAATATACCACGGGAAATTGATGGATTATACCTCCATTATACTTGTTACCAATGCTTCTTTGTCAGGTGAGAGGATGTTATCATTGCTGGTTGGTATCAGCCTGTGCCGCACCAATGACCACCAAAATTTTGCCTGAAAGTTCAGTGTGGCCTTTTTTTATCTAAGAGTCTGTATCGTGCAGCCATTCAACCAGCGGACCTCTTGTGGCAATGATCCAAGACAACCACGTATATTTTCTGATGAACTCCTGGCTATTCAGCTTCTTGGTCTTGACTTTCTTCAACTCATATATCCTATGGTCAAACTCAGCCGTGTTCATTGGAGCATGATAATCTGTCCCATACAACATCCTAGAGATTGTCCTCTCAGATATATCTACCGGAGTCTCTCGCACCAACACCTGATTTAAGGCGGGCCTCTTTTTCTAGTCCTGGCCCCCTAACGCCAAATGCTGCAATGTGGCCGCATAGGCTGCATAGAACTCTCTGACTAAGCATGGGCTGTAGCTACCTGATGACTCGGTCAACCAACCGAACCTATACTTATCGAACACTGCTTGTAGTTCTAGAAGGTCTTTCATCCCTGTAGTGATCAGACTCGACTCCTCGTATATGCTCCTCTTTGGATTTCCTTTCTCATTTGGAGCAATATCTCTGTTGTATATGGCCCTCATACCATGAACACACCATCTCCGCAGTTCCTTGGTTGCTCGTTTGATGTGTCCGAGGTCTTATTCAGTTCATTATAAGAGTCCCCTCGCTTAGCATGTGACTCTTCATCTATCTCTGTGTTTCGCCCAGCTGTGGGGGCCTCGGGAGAAAGTGCAGCTGCAGCACTAGCATTATCATTAGTGAGGCTGGGCAGATCCCTTGCCAGTGGAGTGGGAGCATCGACCAGGGCTGTCGGATTTGAAGTTTGTTGAGCCCTAGCCCTGGTTGACCTCCTCACTAGCTGCTCCTCTGATACATCATATTCCTCATCAAAGCCACTTGACTCTTCGGAGGAGGATGCTCATCACGCAGTCTGCGGTATGATGGTTGACTGCGCTCAGGTGTTTGTTTCTTCGCCTGACCTTTCCTTGGTGTACCTCTTGGAGCCATCGTACCTGTGGAAACATTGTTAGTACATGAGATGAGATGAAACAAAATCATTTTTTTAGCTGCCGCATAGTGGACCTGATGAGTGACTAAATGAGTCGTTGCCACTAGAAATGACTCGTGAGGTCTCTTGTTGTCACAAACTAGAATTCCTTCATGTTGGGCCAGTGTACTTGACGACTGGTCCCAATGAGTCGTTAGGTACATTGCCTTAGTGATTTAATTTTCCCACTGAGGACGAGTTACAAAATGAGTCGTCTGGTGATCCAATGACTCGTGATGTGGCTCGTGCTCAAGAGTTTCAGTTCTTCCTATCATTCAACTCCACAAACACATAACTTAACTTCTCAAACCAACCCGATGTAAATTTAGTCGAAATTCATTTGTTTATCCTTCCTAGGGTTCATTATCATCATGAGGCACAGATAGACACAAGCACGACATTAAAATAAATTCAATTTCATTCAAAAGACGGGTCCTCAAAATTCTTGTTTAATGCACAGATATTCAAATGCAATCGATACTCCAAATTAACTAGGAAAAAGGGTACTCACAAAATGCTTGATCGGAGATGGGAGTGCAACCGTGTATGCGTATGAATGTTGGAGTGCAGCTTAAGGATTGCTTCGATGGGTTATCGAGAAGAAGAAGACGAGGGAAATTTGAAGTTGTTGGGATTTTGGGTTTAAGCTTTGGTGAGAATTTTGAAAAGTAAAAGAAATCAGGTGCAATATGTTTTAACTTAAAATTTACCCTAATTTGATCCTGGGTCGGGTCATATGTCAGTTAAGTGAAATACCTGACGACTGACTAAATGAGTCATTACATGATGAAATGACTCGTTTTGACCCTTCGTTCTTTGACTTTAGTTCAACAAACTTACCTTGGACCTAATGAGTCAAGCAACGACTCGTGGTGTCACCTGATGAGTCATGGCCTCAACCCTAGAGGAAGGGTTTTAGCCACTCATGTTCGTACAATAACTTAAAATCACCGTTAAAGTAGAGTACTTACAAGAATACATAAAAGAGAATGTAAAATTTGTGAACCCTAGATGACTTCTTCACTTCTCCCTTCGCTCCTCTATGGTTTTCAGAAAATATTTCATGACAAAATAATTTTAGAAGCTAAGGGTTTAATTTGTAGTAAATAGGAAATTTACACTTTTTGGCCGGTCATGGAATGGCTCCATGGCACGAAGGTGAATGCACCAATTTGCCTCCGTGCCACGGAAGTAACGCATAGGATCACTGGAATTTGCATTGAAATAATACTTGGCCGAGGCATGGTGCGATGGCCAACATGGCACGACGTTGGGCGCGACGCATGCACCGTGGCACGCTGCCTGGCGCAGCCAGCCTTGCCATGGCATGCTTTCTTGCCAACTTTTGCAATTCGCTTCCAAATCCATTCCTCCACTTCACCCATCATTATTTAGTCCCTCATATGCATTTTACACCTACAAAACAAGGACTAATCATGTTGGTTAGTGCATACCCAAATTTACATAAAATCACATGAGAATGTAAGTGTATAATTTGACAAACATGACTAAACTAAGTTATAAAATAGCACTTGGGCACTTAATTATGCCCAAGATCACCCGGACCTCTTGGCCTCTCTCTCCCTCCGATACACCACCTCCATCTGCTGGGCTTATAAAACTATGCGGGGAAAATCCATGTCCTGATACAGCATGGAGATCCTACAATCCTTATCCAAGTATTCTTCCACTCCATGGACAAATCTGCTCACTCGAGCTCTTTGATCTGGCACTAACTCGGGTGCATACTTGGATAAGTGGGTGAACTCCAAAGCATACTCATGAATTGACATGTTACCCCGCTTCAAATTCACAAATTCAGCTGCTTTCATTTCCCTCATCTCACGAGGGAAGGACCGATCTAGAAAGGAGGCATGAAACTCATCCTGGCTGATAGGGCCTACTCCCACTGCCCTACTACCTTTCCACTATTTGAACCAAATATGTGCAACCCCTTTCAGCTGATAAGAGGCCAAATCAACGCACTCCCCATTTGCCACCCCCATGACCTGGGCGATTTTCAAAATCTCATCAGTGAACTCATGCGAGTCCTCATCTACTTTTGACCCAAGAAACTCTGGTGGGTTCATCCTTAGAAAATCCCTGACCCGAGCCACCGCTGCATTCCTGTTCTAAGGGAGATGCACCACCGCCTGTTGATTGACTTGGCGGTCAAGACCTGTGCTAGCATCTATATGGTTGCCCTGAATTCAGAGTGGGCAGCCGGCTTTGGTACATGCTCATCATGGGCTGGTGGGGCCTGATGGTGCCCCTCTCCATTCCTGTCCTCGTGGCCGTTTTCGTTTCTACTTATCTTTACTCGACGTGAGGCATGATTTTGCAAATGTACATCCCATGAGTTAGAAGGATAGATATAAATTTCATCGCCACAAAATGAGATCATGAAGGAAGGGAATATTTCCTAAACGTTTCGTAGCCTCTTCATCATAAGTGTGGCATGCTTCACACCCATGAAAAAGACTACTTAACACGACTTTTGGACACCCTAGGACACTTCAAACCTATGGCTCTGATACCATGTTTGTCATGACCTGAACATAGGTCCGGATCGAGACACGGGACAAAGAACCACGAGGGACTCCAAGTCAACCCATGACATGAATATACAACTAACTCAATCGATAAAAATAAAAGATTCAACATACATGACATAGCATAATTATAAACATGGCATAAGGTCTTAAATACATCATATGTTTTTTAAGCTGATTATAAACTATGTCCGAGAAAGCCTCTATCACTGATGAGTTGATGGGACAAGACCCCAATTAACTCTCTCCTCTATCACTAATGAGTTGATGGGACAAAACCCCAACTAACTCTCTATAACTAAAACTCAAAATATATCGACATAACTGAATAAAAGTGGGGCCCTAGACAGATGAGGACTCACCAAAAGAGGCTGATACTTCTCTGAAAGTTGGCTAGGGTCGAGGCTGAATTTGAGTGCCGGAGCCTGTATCATGAAACGATACAGCATAGAGTATGCGGTCAGTATATGAAATGTACCTTGTATGAAAGGTAAATAAAATGGCATTTAAAATATATAAAAGCTCATAAGAGTAGGACAATATGATCATAATGTAAATATCATAATACAATGTAAGGCTCAAGGTTTCAAAATATTTTCAAATCATTCATAATGATAATTATAAGAGAAAAGATTTATTAAACATGACTTAAGCCAAGTATATAACCATAATCATACATAAATCATGAGGAACAGTGGGAGATTCTTATAACTGACATGCCCCATATGAGCACACGACCTGTAAACCCCTAGTCGGGAGGGTGTTCATATCTTGCCAAGGATAGAACCATCAAAGGCGTGATATCACTCATGAAAGGCCCATTTGTGGTAAGGGGATAATCTAAAGGGAGGTCCCATTGTGACCTACGGTGACACGTAGTTCTGAGATTCGGGGCAAAACCTGGGCCCCAAACCTACTCGGTGTTGAGTACTACTCCCAAAAAATATATAGTGCTCATAGGATAATATACATCAGATTCATGGGCTAGTTAAATCATGATAATCATAAGCATGCTTGAAATACGTGAACAAGCCATGAAAGTAAGGCCTGTGAGTCGGCCATAAGCATAAATCATAAATCATGAGGTTCATGCATACTTGTAAAACATGTATATACTTGATATTGATAAATTCATGATGAGAATTTGAGGAAAATCATATCATAAGTCATAAATCATAATGGGATAAAGAGGATCAAAATCATAATGAAATCATAACTTGATTCTGACTAGAAATATGCATAATTTAGCATGATTTGAGTTAAATCTGAATCTATAAATTTATATTCAAAATAGTTATAAAACCTGCCCATAGATTGTAAAACATGATTTAATTCATGAAAGATTTTGACCCATAGACAGATCATAGAAAAATTCAGAAGAATTAGATTAAACCCCATATATCATGGAACTTGAATTATAGAAGTAGAATTTCATGAGATTGATAGAAGTTTGGGCATGAGAGTGGGAGGAAATCTCATTCATAACCTTACATACTTGGGTAGATTTATTTTTCCCTCTTCCTTGAACACCCAAAAAAATTGAAGAAGTATAGATGAAGAAACATGGGGTTTTATGCTTGATGACCCTCTACACCCTAGAATTTTGCAAGAATGAGTTTTGAATAGGATAGAATGACTTAACCTATCTTAAAACACACTGAAAATAGATTAAAACAATGTAATTTAGGACCCTAGGACTTAGGAATGACGATAATACCCTTAATAAATTGGCAGTTAAAGCTGACTGTCAGTCCCAACGAGGGATTGGATGGGTCGTCCCCTTGGACCATGACTCGTGGCCTTCAGTCGTCGAGTGCACTACCCATTTCCATAAACGGGTACCCATGAGGGACCTAAAGGATCATGGTTGGTGAGCACGGCTCGCGGTCACCTCTCGTTGTGTCCACTGTCTAAAACCCATTTACCCTTGACCAAACTTGACCACGGCTGACTCAACGAGTTGTGGGGTCTGACCAAGACTCGTGGTCATGCCCGTGGTGTCTTCAAAACTCAAATTCCAGAACTTAAAGACAACTCCTCACCATGGCTCACCTAACAACTTGTGGTCATCCCATGGGTCACAAAATGACTCGTTCTATGACCTGGTGTAGATTTTTTGGTTTTCTCTATTTCAACTCGCGGGTCTGATCTTAGGGTTTCCAGGGCATTATAGTGAATGATTGGGTATACCTAAAAATATCACCTATGAAGGGGGTGATGAGATTCGGGAAGAAAGGAAAGATCAGTCCCAGATATATCGACCCTTACAGGATCCTGAGACGTATTGGCGATATGGTTTATAAGCTGGAGTTGGTTGTGGAGTTAGCATCGATGCACCCAGTTTTTCATATGTCCATGTTAAAGAAATACATCAGTGACCGGACCTCAAAAGTGCCTCTAGAGAGTGTAGTAAAGGAAAGCCTCTCTTACGAAGAAGTTCCATTTCAGATCTTAGACTGTCAGGTACTTAAGCTGTGAAATAAGGAGATTACTTCAACAAAAGTATTATGGAAGAACCAGCTAGTTGAGGGAGCTACATAAGAAGCAGAAGCAGACATGATGTCTAAATATCCTTATTTATTCCCTTCCAATTCACCATCAAGTATTAAGTCCTTTTTTAGTACTCTATTCAATTACATACTTATCAGCCCTGTTCATGTTTGAAATGTGCACCCTAGTTGCATAAGTCCAGTTAGCATGTTTCACTTCAGTTGGGAGTCAGTCCTTCAGTAGCTAGTTTATAGATCTCAATGAGGGATTTTAGCTCTTTTTCCCCGATCATTCAACTTAATTAGCCTTCATTCGAGGATGAATATTCCTAAGGTGGAGATATTGTAACACCCCAGAAATTCCTGAGACTAGCCTGTAGATATAAAACTTGATCATGCAGAAAACTGGGAAAAAGACCTCAGTATGAGTCATAGTATGACTCGTACAATCATGGTATGAGCCGTACCTGGACTTGTAACAAGAGGGTTGGAGGAAAATAATAAGTGTGATTGGAGGAATCACGAGTGCACGTTATGACTCATACCAAGATGGTATGGATCATACTGACAAGCCATGAAAAAATTCAAAGAAATGGCCCAGGAACTTCTGGGAAACCAAGAGCCATGGTACGACTCGTGGCATGTTGATACGAGTCATACAATCTAGTCGGGAGTTGAATTAGAGAAATGTTTAGGGGAAGTAGCAGATCATGGTATGACTCATAGGTTGAGTCATACCACCTGTCAGGTAGAATTTTTAAAGCAGTTTCCAAGGGCATTTTTGTAAAACCCTATTATTTTAATGCCATAGCTATATCATTTGGGGTTTGTTTAGGAGGCATTAAGAGGGGGTGACCAATTCTTCTTCTCATTCTCTCTCAAACCCTCAGAAACTGTACGAAGAAAACACAGGCATCTCAGAGCAAAAGCTAAGGCATACAATTTTCCTTCTCAGATTTCTCAAGGGTTCTCTCAGGAATTTCTACTACATGTATGTGGGATTCTATCAAGGGAATTTCTCTCACCCTTGAGTTCCAAATTCTTTACAGCAATCTCAGTAGTTCCAACCCTGCAGAATATCAAAACTAGGGTTTCCCTTCAAATAGATAGTGAATTCCTTTACTGTGATAATTCTTGGATTATTATCGGTTGTAATTCATGCTTGGAATTTAATTTCATACAATATGTATTTTTCCCTAATCTTCATATGTGATTTCAATGGACTTCCATATTTGAGAATTCATACATGAATATTGTATATCAGTATATTCCCTTTAAATTTACTAGTACAGCTTCATAATTAGAAGTTAGTCTTTGATTTACTTAGTCTTGGAGCCTCAGTCAACACTCAATGTTCTATAGAAATGTCAGCTGATCAGTTTGACTACTTTTAGTCTTGAGAAATTCAGTAACCTCAATAGTGCAACTATCAGTTTATCAGTTGTTCCTTAGATCGTTATGACACTTCCAAATAAAGCAGCTCTAACGAGTCTTGGAACATAGTTACCTTCAGGTCCTCCGACTCTCAGGACACTTCCAGACAAGTAGTCCTAACTTAAGTTTTAGGACACAAGTTTCAGTCTATCAGCCAAATTAGACAAAGTTAGAATGTCTAGTAGGAGTAGAACTTAACACCAAGCGAAGATGGGGTTCAGCACACCCAGGTTCCTACAACTACGTTCCCACCATAGGTTATTAGCCCAAATGGGCATCAGAAAGTGATCAACCAGCTTAACTACTATACTCTGGAAAAATATAGTAGGCCTTCTCTGATTGGGGGTATACATCGGACTCCACATCTAACTCACGTGGTTAAATGTCGGTTATAGTTTCTCCCACATTATAATACAATACAACTCAGTCTAGTATAGTCATAGTCTTTAGTTCATTTCAGTCCTCCAAAACTCAGGATATGTGTATGACCTTTAGAAAATTACTAGTACTTTCAGTCTTATCAGATTTTCAGATACTTCAGTATTTATGATTCCAATTATGGTCATTGCATGTTTTGTCAGTTCAACTTACAAAATCTCAGTATAGTTACATTTACTTCATATATCACTTATAAGTAAATTTCAAGTACTGATGCATACTCTCTATGTTGTATCTTCTTATGATACATGCATAGGTTCTCAGTCTCAGCATCGTCAGTAGCCCTTCTCAGGCGAAAATCAACAGAGTTCGGTAGTGAGTCCTCATTTGCCTAGGGCTAGAGATTCCTTCCCAGACTATTGTATTATTGATATTTCAATTCAGACTTTAAAGTTAGCTGGGGGCTTGTCCCAACAACTCATCAGTTCTTAGATGACTTTTAGATAGGGTTAGAAATTTAGTGTGTTATTGGATGTATTGTTTTGCTTAATAGTATTTTATTCAATTATGCCATATGAAGCTTCCTCTTATAGATTTCATACAGTATTCTGAGTTTAGTAATATGTTATGTCATAGGCTAACTTGGGGCCCTAAGTACAGTGGCGCATCTAGTGTATCGACTCTGTTCGTGATACTAACTAAAATAGGAGATTACACCGCCATAAAGTGAATAAACTTGATATTTTTATAAAATTTACTAGTAAAACAGTAGGCGAAATGAGATTAAAATAGAGGAGGAACAAAATCAGTAATTGCCAATAGTCAAAGATCATAGAAATGATTTAGCAAAAACACTAACATTATTTTACAAATCAAAATTCTCCATAATTGAACATCATAAATCACAAATAGATTTAAACTTAAGTTTTGTTACCTGGTAATCACGTTACTTTGATGAGAAAGACTAAAAAGTGAATAAGATTAATAATATCTTGAAACCTATATGAAAAGAGAAATCGATAGTGATTAATGAAAAGTCATATAAATTTGTAAGGCATGTAAATTATATCATTAAGGATAAAATAAAAAGTTCAAAGTTTATTATTTCTAATTATTTGGGAATGATGCAATAACCTTGTTGTGGACTCGAACATTGAGTATATGATGTAGTAAATTGTCTTATTGCTATGACAAATTCATAAATGTAAATATTGAACAAAAATTATCATAAAACACAGTTACTTCACCTTTGTAAATATTGAAACCATGCTACTGTTCAAAAAGTATGGCAACCAGAACGTAAAAATCCTAGATCTGCCTATGCATGTACTAAAAACTGAGTTTGTAACTGTGATTGAGACTGTAACTATACTGATGGGAGAGCCTATTAATCGACATATAACCATGTGAGCTAAGCATGGAGTTCGATGTATATGCCCCATCGCTAGGACCAAATATACCTTGTTAGGGTATAAAGGCATGGATGATGTGATCACTAAAACTGATGTCTATTTGGGCTAATAACCTACGGCGCCACGTAGTTCTGAATACTGGGTGCGCTGAACTTTGGACCAGCTCGATGCTAAGAACTACTCCCAATTGATAAGCTTATTAATAATTTATTGATTGCTCAAAAACTAGTGTTCTTTAAGCTAAGTTAGAAACTTTATCTGATAGTATTCTGAGAGCCTAAAGAACCTGAAAATATTGGTTGTGCTGTCAACATTTGTATACTGAAATCATGATAGAATCGAAAAGACTGAAATATGAATTCATGCTAAACTCAATGTCGTATAGATTAAAAAATATATATGTATATAATTGAACTTGAATCATGTGAAAATCAATCATAAAAGTATCATTTGTAACTGCATTTGTAAAACCATGAATATCACATACTAGAAATCGCAAGAGACTTGAGAACATTGAAGTAATAAGGGAATGTTACACCCTGTAAAATTTCCGATACATAGATGGCCTATTCACATGTTGGTTAAGAGTATTTGAAAGCCATACATGCTAGAAAAAGGCCGGGGAAAAGACCGGACAAAATGTCGAACCATCGCGGAAGGAGCCGGGGCAAAGCCCCTCCGTGATGGCAACGTGTCACGGAGGGGGAGCCTCCGCGTTAGCTCCGTGACACGTTGGCCTTGTCCAGGCTCAAGTATATAAAGCCTCCACTTCGGGTTATTTCATTAACATATCATAATTTCCAGAAAAGTTGCGAGGAA
>JACEIK010004839.1:13339-45731 GCA_018107945.1 Datura stramonium
GTATACTTTCTATGTTGTATCGTTTCATGATACAAGACCTAGCTCTCAGGCTTATCTCCATCCTTAGTCCCTTCCAGAGTTTGCTATCAGCTTGTTGGTGAGTCCTCATGTTCCGAGGGCCATATGATTAGACATTCATGATGATCTTCTATTTCAGTTTTATTGTGTTAGTTAGGGATGTTGTCCCATCAACCCATCTTATACGATAGGGGCTTTTAGACCACATGTATTACTCAGCTTATGTGAATGCCTAGTACTTTTCGAATGCCATTCTATATTATGTTACATTTATGTTTCCGCTATGTCGCATGTTCAGTATTCCGCTTAAAGTGAATGAAGTTAGATATGCTTATTCCATGTGTTGACTTGGAGCCTCTCGGAGTTCCTTGTCCCGTTTTACAATTCGGGTCTATATTCGGGTTGTGACAAACTTGATATCAAAGAAATAGGTTTGAAGTGTCCTAGGGTGTCTAAAAGTCGCGTTAAGTAGATTCTTTTTCATGGGTGTGAAGCGCGCCAAACTTATGATGAAGAGGATACAAAACGTTTAAGAAATGTTCCCTTCTTTCATGATCTATGTCGTGCGATGAAATACCTTTTTATCCTTCGAACTCATGTATTCACACTCCAATGAATAACGCTAGTTAGTGGAATAAGAGGCGCTCTCGAGTCATTTCTCCCTGCAGGAGTTAAGAAAAGCTAAGGCAAAAAAAATTCGTGAACTTGAAGTTAGGAACCAAAAGAGTGAGGGAGTACGGCCGGAGAAGTATGAAGCTTTCCATGATAGCCTTAGAGGCAAATGGGAATTCAAGAGATAGTGATTTCTGTCTAGCGTTAAAAAGGGGACCAATCCTCAGAATGATGACCTTTAAGCTAAGGGGGAGATTATAAGGTGAAGGATCAGGTCATGCCTTGAGTTCAAGTGTGAAGGTCCGGGATCAGTAACTATGGGAGATTGATCAACGCTTATTCAGGTTTCCTTTCATACTTCAGCCTATATGATACTCTACTCATGCCGTATGTGAACATGTTATGCTCATGTCTAAGTTCCAAGTACTCCTTACATGTATTCGTACTTAGATTCATTGAATGAGAAGTAACTACTTCAGATGGTAATTCCAGTCTTCTTCCATGATTCCATAAATCTCAGCTTCATGTCATGTCCCTTGTTATGTATGTAAACTCATGTATCTCAACATGTTCAGCTCTATGGACTCAGTTCTTAAGATTTTCCTTATCAGCTCATAAGACTGTGTTATATCAAGTATATGCCCAACTTAGATTTCTTGAATGATTCATGCTCATAATTTCTTTATTCTGAGCCCTATGAATGTTCCCCCATGATGGAAATGATGGTTAAAATGTGTACATTCAGTATAACTCTCTATCCCTGCCATAGATTCCAGGTATGTAGAAGTTCAGGAAGTGCAGTTATTGGGCAAGCCTGGAAGTGTAACAACCCACATGGTCATTTTATGATTTTTGACCCATTTTCCTAGTTTGAACCTTTTTGTATCTTTATTTTGATACTTATGACTCGCGGAGATGAATGGAACAATTTTCAAGATGATCCAATGAAGATTGGATAAGATTTTCGGTGTTTGGAAGGTGAAGCTTGAGAGGTTTGACCAAAGTCAACATTTTAGGTTAACAAGCTCAAATTTGGGTTCTGAAAGTTCTATTAGTTCCGGATGGTGATTTATGACTTAGTTGGGTAGTTTTCATGGATCCAGAGGTGTTCGGGAGTGATTTGACCCTTTGGTTGGATTTATTAGCTTTGAGAAAGCTAAGTATGACCACAGTCAACTTTCGATCAAAATGACCTCCTAATGGTGATTTGATGATTCCAAAAAGTCCAGAATATGTTTTATGATTGAATTGCATATTTGTTTTGTGACCGGAGGATTCCAAATGAGTTTTGGGTGGATTTGAATGTTTTGTGTATTTAGCATGATTTTAAGTATAAAATGTGGCAACTCAGAGGTTCGTTTTTAGTTTTGGAGATAAAATTTTTTTGTTAGACTTTCAAAAAACTTAACATGAATTATAGGAGTTATTTGAAAAGTTTGGTTCAATCTTGATAAGTCAAGATCGGGGTTTTTTTTACAAAATAAAATAATTCTTGAACGAGAAAAAATAATGTTTGACTGGGAAGAGAGCACCAAATGGAGTTTGGATTGAACAAGTAGGTTCATATCATTATTTAGGAACTATAGGAAAAAGAATCACCGCAGTTCGAGTTCATATGATTAAGTTATGACCATTTTAGTAAAAATTAAAGTTGTTGATGCAACCCTATATAAATGCCTGAACAATGTATTTTTGCTCAGACTGTGTTTATTTGGTATTTTGAGTATAATTGGAGTTCTAGAGTTCTGAATTGAGTGATTTTTGCGGAATTCTTCTCTATTTAATAAGGGGGTAAGTATCTAATCCTTAATTTGGTATTTCTCTATGATCTCGTCAGTTGGTTTTCATCTGTATCCGTGAATTTATTGGAGGACAATTGAGGATTTTGTGTCTAGAGTTAAGAGGCTGTATTTTGATGAATTCAAAGTCGATTTGAGCTCCGTTTTGGATGAAATTTCATATTTGAGTTCTTTACATTATGGGTAACATGATTTTCAAATAAACATTAAATTTTTCCCTTGCGGGTTCGGGATTGACTTTTGGGCCCGGGATAGAAGTATATCAATATGAGTGTCCACGATTTCATTTTCTTATGTAGAATACGTATTTGACCAGATTTTGATCATTCTGAATGGTTACGAAAGGGGAAGATCATAATTTGATGCTTGAGCTTCTTTTTGAGGCAAGTAGAGATTTCTTGATTCTTTGAGGGTTTGGAAAGAAGGGGAAGCTTAGTCCCCAGTATGTTGGGCCATATAGGGTTGTGAGATGTGCTGGAAAGGTGACCGATGAGTTGGAGCTACCGGAGAATTTAGCTTTATCTCATTCGAGTTACATGTGTCCTTATTGAAGAAATGTATCAAAGATCCATCTTTAGTGGTTCCGGTAGAGGAAATTAGGGTGAAGGAAAACCTTACCTATGAGGAGGTACCGGTTGAGATCCTTGATCATCAGGTTCGTACGTTGAGGAACAAAGAAGTTGCCTTGGTGAAAGTTTTGTGGACGAATAAGCTTGTTGAGAGAGCTATGTGGGAAGCCGAAGCAGATATGATGACTAAATACCAGTATCTTATACCAGCTCAATTCCAGCTGGAGGTATAAATTTTATCGTTAAAACTCTATTCAGTTTTATGTAAAGTCATCCATAACAGTTCCATTCATGTCTTAGCATGTATGTATGTTTCATGAATTCAGTTCAATCATGTTTATTAGCCAAAAGTCAATCACTCAATCAAATTTTAGTTTATTTGGGATGGCAGTTCTTTTCCTAGTTCTTCAGTATGCTTAACCCACATTCGAGGACGAATGTTCCCAACTGAGAGATATTGTAATATCCCAAAAGTTCCTAAGACTATACTTGAGATTTGAAGTGTGATCAGTAGGAAAAGTTGGAAAAATTTACTTCAGTATGACTCAACCTACGAGTCATAGGTTGGTAGTACGAGTCATAGAAAGACCCATGGTCCAGATCAAATAACTTGTTTCCCAACCACGAGGTCCCACTATGAGTCGCAGTATGTGGGTACGACCCGTAGCCAGAAGTCGTAGAAAGTCTTTGGAGTTATCATATGAATGATTGTACGGGTAATAGTACGACTCATAGGATGGAGTTACGGGTCGTTGTATGAGTCGTGGAAATATTCAGATTGTTGGGGAAAAATGGACTCACTAGTCACTGGAGGAAACCATAGGTTGGTGGTACGACTCATGGTACGAGTCGTAATATGATAGTGTGAATCGTTGGTTCAGTCGTGAGTTGATATATTATAATACCTCGGACTTTCGGGCTAAGTTAGGAACCCTTCTAGGTATGTGGATAGACCCACACCCAATGAATTTATGGAAACAAGGTGTTATGATTAATTCCGAAGTGTAAGAAATGCATTGGATGCCAATTAAGGTCATAAGGAACCTCTAGAATAAAGTTTAGTTGAGAGTCTTCTTACCGATTGGGTTTTTCATATTGGTTCATATAAGGGTCAACTTCAACCAATCATAGCTCCCATGTTATAAAATGCTTTTGGGTGATTCAACATGTAAAATTGAAGCCCTTTGAGTCTTCTTTCCAATTCATACAACCTTGCACTAATTGGAGTTCGGACTAAAAAGATATGAGCGATGTAGTTAAGCTGCAATAGGCATTGTACGACTCTCAGTACGAGTCGTACAATCAACCTACGGATCGTACTGTTGGTCGTGGTAACTGCCAGTTACAGGTTTTATTTGTTAGTTTTGGGGTATTTTGGTAAAACTCCTATGTTTGTAACTCCTAAATGACGTCGTTTTGGGCTTTCATAAGGTCAGATTAAAGGGATTAGCCTAGCCTAGATCCTCACCCTCTTAAAACATCCATAGATTGATCTTTCTCTCAAGAAGAAGCTAGGGTTCATCACCTCCAACTTCTCAATTCCTCTTGGATCTTAAAGGCAATTCAAGGGATCATCAACCTAGGTATGTAAGGTTTAGAATGGGTGAATCCTTTCACACCCATGCCCAAATTTAAATTAAATCATGAATTCTCCTATTCAAGTTTTATGGGGTTTTACCCAAATGCATGAAAATGTGATTTCTCTTTATGTATATGATTTAATTGACTTTTAATTGTTGAATTATGAATGATAGGCAATTTTTATATTATTTTCTTTAAAATCATGTTTCAAGCTTTTTAAATTAAAAATGCCCATTGATGAAGGTTCACGAAAGTTATGATTTTATGTTGAATATTCAATATTTTGAGTTTATTGATGATGGAAAAGCATGATTTCAAGTTACCCATGTTTATGAGCATATTTTTAAAGAATTAAGTATGTTAAAGTATTGGGCAATGGCCACATGTTGAAGAATGATTTACGATTTTTGAAATGAATTACATAATTTATCGAATTAAGATGTCGGCCGATGAAAAGGGCCTTTGATACTTGGCTAAGCATGTTTTAAAGGGGATAAATGATTATAAATGTTATATTTTATCCAATGAATGTTAATTCATGATGTTATTGGTTCACGTATGTGCCTATATACATGTTTTTGGGAGCCGTGTCTAGGACCGAGCAGTCAGGCATTCAAAGGACTACGCAGGTGTCTCATAACCACGTGCCACCGTGGGTTTCTAGTGATATATTGTATGGATAATGATCCCCTCAAATGTGATATCACGCCTAATGCACGACCCTCGCCTGGCAAGCCAGGGTCGACTCTGCCACTTGAGTGAGATAGTTGGGGCATCATGAAAGATCTCCCATGATGGTGTCGGTTATGAAGAGTGCTCCCATTGTTCCTCATGATTTATGCGTATTTATGATTATGTATATTGGCTCAAGTAATGTTAAATAAAGCTTTTCTCTCATGATTATGATTACGATTGTATTACAAATGTTTTGAAAACCTTGGGCCTTATGTTATGTTATGATATTTATGATATGAGAATGATGTCCTACTCTCATGATGTTTTATGAGTTTTTTTATATATTTTAAATGTCTATTTTAATTACCTTGCATACTCGGTACATTCCACGTACTGACCGAATACTTCCTATGCTGTATCATTTCATTATACAGGACCCGACTTTTAGGCTTATCTCCATCCTTATTCCCTTCCAGAGTTTGCTATCAACTTGTTGGCGAGTCCTCATGTTCCGAGGGTCGTATGATTAGACATTCATGATGATCTTCTGTTTCATTTTTTCCGGGTTAGTTGGGGATGTTGTCCCATCAACCCATCTTATACGATAGAGGCTTTCAGACCACATGTAGTACTCAGCTTATGTGTATGTCTAGTACTTTCCGAANGTTAGTTGGGGATGTTGTCCCATCAACCCATCTTATACGATAGAGGCTTTCAGACCACATGTAGTACTCAGCTTATGTGTATGTCTAGTACTTTCCGAATACCATGCTATATTACATTATATTTATGTTTCTGCTATATCGCATGTTCAGTCTTTCGCTTAAAGTGAATGAAGTTAGATATGCTTATGTCATGGGTAGACTTGGAGCCTCTCGGGGTTCCTTGTCCCGTGTTACGATCAAGATCGGGTCGTGACACGAAATCAACCAACGGACGGAAAGGATGACTCGTCCTATCAACCAATGATCCGTTACATCGTCCGTTGCTTGCTCACCACAAAATCTAAACCTTCTTACCAAGGGCCTCACCATGACTCATGGTTCCTTCAAATGATTCATGGTCTCGATCCGTCATCTACACTGAAATTTGTTTCCCCTAAACAACGATCGGTTACAACGACTCGTTACAACCCACAACGAATCATTGGAAGGCTCGCTGTGTGCCACCTGCTGAACCCAATCTCTTCCAATGCTTGCTGACAATGGCTCGTTGTTCCCAACAACATGTCATTGTTTCATCCGTTGTCTCCACTACCACCCAGCCTTCCCTAACCAATGACTTCATATAAAGACCCATGGTTTGATATAACGAGTCATTCCATGGTCAGTTCTGTGAAATTTTTCCCATTTCAGCAATTTTAAATTTTAACTCCCGGGTCTATATTCCAACCCTTTTGGGGTATTACAATATCTCCCCCTTGGGAACATTCATTCTCGAATGTAGGAATAAAGTAAAAACAGAGACATGCAATTATCATATTCAAATACTTATCATTTTAACCGAAATCTTACGGAATGACTACCTCAAATTCATAACACATAGCTGAACTGATCTCATGCTTCGCATACACATTCATACTCATAAAAGAAACTTGAACACATGAACTGAACATGAAAACTAAATAGAATCATAGAGTAGAACTGATAACTCAAGTCGGAACTGAGCCAGTAGAGAATAAATGCAGGTATTTAGCCATCATATCTTCTTTGGCTTCCCACATAGCTCCCTCAATATGTTGATTTCTCCATAAGACCTTAATCGAGGCTACTTCCTTATTCCTTAGCTTACGGACTTGATGATCCAATATTTCCACCAGAACTTCTTCATAGCTGAGGTTGTCTCTTACACTGATACTGTCAACCGAAACCACTAAAGCTAGATCTCCAAAGCACTTCTTCAAAAGTGACACATGAAATACGGGATGTAATGAAGATAGCTCCGATGGCAAATCCAACTCATACACCACTTTACCAACTCTTCTCACCAATTGGTAGGGGCCTACATATCGGGGACTGAGTTTCCCTTTCTTGATAAACTGTATGACTCCCTTCATGGGAGATGCCTTTAGAAATACCCAGTCATCCACATAAAACTCCAAATCCCTTCTCCGCACACCAGCATACAATTTCTGAAGACTCTGAGTATTTTTAACCGGTCCCCTATCAACTAGACCTTTACCATGGCCTCATGAAACGAATCAGGTCCTATAATGGCTGCCTCACAAACCTCAAACCATCCGATGGGCGATCTACACCTTCTCCCGTAGAGAGCCTCGAACGGTGCCATATGGATACTAGAGTGATAGATGTTATTATAAGAAAACTCGATTAAGGGCAAATGATCATCCCAACCACATTTAAAGTCCATAACACATGCCCTGAACATGTCCTCAAGAGTCTAGACTGTTCGCTCGGCTTGGCCATCCGTTTGCGGATGAAAGGCTGTACTGAGCTTGACTTGAGTCCCAAGTCCCTTCTGAAAAGACCGCCAAAACTGGGAAGTAAACTGAGTACCTCGGTATGAAATAATAGACAAGGGAACTCCATGAAGTCGAACCAACTCCCGAATATACAATTTGACATAATCATCCACTGAATCCATGATCTTGACCGCTAGAAAGTGTGCAGCCTTTGTTGACCTATCTACCACCACCCAAATGGAATCATGGTGTCATCGAGTACGAGGTAGGCTTGTAATGAAATCCACGTTAATCTCTTCCCACTTCCATGTGGGAATGCTAATATCCTGAAGTACGCTTCCCGGCCTTTGATGCTCGACTTTCACTTGCTGATAGTTCGTAAATTTGGCTACGAACTCTGCAATATCCTTCCTCATACCATCCCACCAATAGATTTCTCGCAAATCCTGATACATCTTCGTGGATCCCGAATGGATAGAATATCGTGTACCATGTACCTTATGCAATAACTGAACTCTCAAATCCTTAACCTTTGGGACACATAGGCGACCCTGGTATCGTAGCACACTGTCTCCCCTTAGGAGAAAACCTCCACCTTTTGACTCAGCACCGCTTCCTTCAGCTTCCTCAAAATCGGATCCTCATCTTGCTTAGATTTGACATCAACCACCAAGGACGATTCTGACCCATTCTGCACAACGCTGCCATCGGTCGAGTCTATCAATCTAACTCCCAATCTTGCAAGCCAGTGGACATCTTTCACCAACTCCTTCTTTCCCTCATCCACGTGGGACACACTTTCCGTAGAGAGCCTACTAAGTGCTTTTGCCACCACATTAGCCTTGCCCGGGTGGTAAAGAACACTCATGTCGTAGTCCTTTAGTAACTCCAACCACCTCCTTTTTCAAAGATTGAGATCCTTCTACATGAACATATTGCAAGCTCTTTTGATCCGTGAACACGTCCACGTGGACCCCATATAAGTAATGCCTCTATATCTTCAATGCAAACACCACCGCGACCAACTCGAGATCATGGGTCGGGTAATTCTTTTTGTGAACTTTCAGTTGTCGAGAGGCATATGCTATTACTTTCCCATGATGCATAAACACACATCCCTATCCAATTCTCGAAGCATCACAATATACAACAAAGCCATTCGTACCCTCAGGCAAAGTCAACACTGGTGCTAAAGTGAGTCGGGTCTTCAATTCCTGGAAGCTTTCCTCAAAAGTCTCCGTACATTGAAACTTTATCTTTTTCTAAGTCAACCTAGTCAATGGGGCTGCAATTGATGAAAAGCCCTCAACAAATCTTTGGTAGTATTCTTCTTGGCCCAAGAAACTCTGAATTTCTAAAGGATTCACCGGTCTGGGCCAATTCTTCACTGCTTCTATTTTATGAGAATCTACCTTTATGCCCTCACTGGATACCATATGACCCAGAAATGCAACTGAGTATAGCAAAAATTCACACTTGCTAAACTTTGCATACAACTGGCAATCCTTGAGAATTCGCAACACCATCCTCAAATGAGCCGCATGCTCCTCCTCGCTCCGGGAGTATATAAGGATGTCATCGATGAACACAATCACGAACATGTTCAAATATTGCTTTAACACCCTGTTCATCAAGTCCATAAAAGCTACAGGAGCATTGGTTAGTCAAAATGGCATAACTAAAAACTCATAATAGCCATACCGGGTTCTGAAGGTTGTCTTTGGGATATCACACTCTCGAACTTAGAGCTAATGATACCCGGACCTGGGATCTATCTTCGAGAAATACCTAGAACCCTAGAGCTGGTCAAATAAATCATCAATCCTAGGCAAGGGGTACCTGTTCTTAACAGTGACCTTATTCAACTACCGATAATCAATACACATTCGAAGGGACTCATCCTTCTTCCGAACAAATAGAACCGGTGCACCCCATGGATACTTGCTCGGTCTAATGAAACCCTATCTAAAAAGTCCTTCAACTATTCCTTTAACTCTTTTAGTTCGGCTAGAGTCATCCTATAAGGAGGAATGGAGATAGGCTTCATATCAGGCAATAGATCAATACCGAAATCAATTTCCCTTTCTGGAGGAACACCTGGCAAATCATCGGGGAAAATCTCCGGATATTAACACACCATTGGAACTGACTGAATAGTCGGTGTCTCAGACTCTACATCCTTAACCCTAAATAGGTGGTACATGCAACTATTATAGATCATTTTACTGGCCTTAAGTTATGAAATAAACCGACCAGCTGGTACAACAAAATTACCCTTCCATTCCAGAACTGACTCACCCAAAAATCAAAATTCCACCACACGGGTTCTACAATTAATCAAATCATAACATGCAAACAACCCGTCTATACCCAAGATGATATCAAAGTCCTTCATGGCCAACTCTACTAGGTTTGTGGAGGTAACCTTATGCCACACTGTGATGGGACACCCTCTATATACCCGCCTAGCTACCACTGATTCATCGACTGGAGTAGATACGGAGAATGGTTCTGATAGAATTTCAGGACTAACTCCAAAAGTACTAGCAATGTAAGGGGTCATAAAAGACAAGGTAGCTCCTAGATCTAACAAAGAATAAGAATCAATATGGAAGACTTGCTACATACCTGTGACCATATCTAGTGAAGCCTCCTACTCCTGGCGGGGTACTAGGGCATGAAATCGGTTTTGGCACCGACTGCTTACTGAACTAATGGAGGCACCCCACTGAGGGGGTCGTGTTGTTGGAGTGGCAGAATTGGCTGTAGGGCAATCTCTGATCCTATGTCCGGGTTTGCCACACCCGAAACAAGCATCCGCACCGACCAGGCACCTCTCTAGATGATTCTTGCCGCACTTTGCACAAACTGGAAAAGTGCGCTCCACCTGTGCGCTACCATGATCCCTCGAGCCTGTAAACCTGCTCCTATGGTCACCCCTGAACCTGGATGGCGTGATGGCTGATTATGGTGATGGAGTAATGGACCTGTGTTGGGACAACTGATGTGGTCCACCCCCTGATCTGGCCTGAGAAAACCCGTAGTTGTTGGTCCTCACCTTCTTGGCCTCTTTCTACCTCCTATAGACCGACTCCATCTGCTGCGCATATAATACAATATGGGGAAAATCAATGTCCCCGTGCAGCATGGCGATCCGACAATCCTTATCCAAGTAATCTGCTACCCCTTGCACAAAATGGCTCACCCGAGCCCGCTAATCCACCACCAACTCCGGAGCATATTTAGATAGTCGGGTGAACATCAATGCATACTCCTGGAAAGACATATTACCCTGCTTCAGATTAAAAAACTCGACTGCCTTTAGCTCCCTCATCTCCAAAGGGAAGAATCGATCCATGAATGCAGTGTGAAACTCATCCCAGCCTATCGGGCCTGCACTCGCCGCCTTGGTATCTCTCCATTGCTTAAACCATATATGTGCTACCCTCTTTAGCTGATAGGAGGTCAAGTCAACACATTCCCCATTATTCACCCCCATAACCTGGGTGATCTTCAGAATCTCCTTAATGAAATCATGTGGATCCTTGTCCACCCTTGACCCCGTGAACTCTGGAGGGCTCATCCTCAAGAAATCCCTCACCATAGCTACCTCTGAATTCCCATTCTGAGGGAAATGCGCCACCGTCTAATTCTAGACCTGGGATGTCATGGACTGTGCCAGCATTTGAATTGCTGCCCTAAACTAAGCATGGGCAGCTGGCTCTGGTACGTGTTCCTTTTGAATGGTTGGAGCTGGCTAATGCTCACCATCATGGGCACCCTGAAGATCATTTCCATTTCCATTTCTCCTGGCGTTTACTCAACGTGGAGGCATGATTCTACAAACGCAAATAGAACGAATTAGAATATTAAAGGACGCTCATCACACGACATAGATCATGAAAGAAGGGAACATTTCCTAAACGTCTAGTAGCCTCTTCTTCATAAATGTGGCGCGCTTCACACCCATGAAAAATACTCTACAAAACGCGGCTTTCAGACACCCTAGAACACCTCAAACCTATGGCTCTGATACCATGTTTTTCACAACCTGAATGTACCCCCCGGATCATAGACATGGGACAAGGAGCCTCGAGGGACCCCAAGTCGACCCATGGCATGAGCATACATCTAATCCCAATCACATTAGCGGAAGACTTAGCATAAAAAGAACGTAATCATGACATAATAGAAGGAAAAGGAAAACTAGACTCATACAATACAGTTGATTACAACTTGTAGTCTGATAAGCCTCTAATCATGAAAAGACGGGTCGATGGGACAACTCCCCAACTAGCCTAGCAATATTGAAAATGAAAGAACAACATAGAGTATGAACATACAGCCCTCGAAACATGAGGATTCACCAAGAGTGTTAAGACAAAATCTAAACTATCTATGGGTGAGGATGAGCCTGAGAACTGGGACCTGTATAATAAAACAATAAAACATAAAAAGTATGCTAGTCAGTACATAGAATGTACTGAGTATGCAAGGTAAGTAAAACGGATGTTTAAAACATATGTGAAATTCATAAGTGATCATAGAGTAGGACGTAATGCTCGTATCGTAAATCATAATAACATATCATATGACTCAAGATTTTGAAAACATTTATAACATAACATAATCATAATCATAATAGAAGAGCTTTACTTAACATGACTTGAGCCAACATACATAATCATAACATGCATAAATCGTGAGGAACAGTGGAAGATTCTCTTAACCGACATACCCCATATGAGCACACATGAAGCCCGACTTGTTACCCTAGTCAGGAGGGTGTTCGTACCTTGAAAAGGGTAGAACCATGAAAGTGTGATATCACCTTGAAAAGGGTTATTTGGGCCAGGGACTAACATGAAAGGGGTCCCAACATACCTACAGTGGCACGTAGTTCATGAGATCCGGGGCTTAACCTGAGCCCCAAACCTACTCTGTGTTTGATACTACTCCCAAAACATATATAGTGCTCATAATAATACATACATGTGTTCATGGGCTAGTTAAATCATGATAATCATAAACATGCTTGAACACATGTGATCTATCCATGACATGAGGCCCGTGAGTCGGCCAAAAACATAATTCATGATTAATAAGATTCATGCATACTTGTAGATCATGCATATAGCTTCAATTTCATAAAATCATAATGAATAACAAAATAAATTTATAATTTAAAACATAATTCATGTTTGGCTTGTAAAGAACATCGATGGAAAAATAGATCATAAATCGATTCACCATGGGACATGCATAATCAAGCTTAATTTCTTAGAAATCAAAATTGACAATATTATAATCAGTTTAAATCACAAAAGATGATAAAAATCCATAGATTATGATAAGATTTCAAAATCACAAAGCCCATAATTAAATCATTAGATTTTATATAAATCAATTACAAAACCCCAAGAGTTTTTGATAAATTTTTAAGTAGAATCATATAGTAGGGGAATGAGTGTGGAAGAATTCACCCATTGATGACCTTACATACCTATGAGATTATCAAATTCAAACTCTCATTAGAAGCCCAAGAATGAAATTTGGAAGAATTGAAGAGAAAAGCTTAAAATCCCCTTAGATCACCTTCCAATATCCTTGCATGCATGAATGAGAGTTTAGAATATGCCATTTTCTTAAAAACCCGACTTTTCCAAACCAAAACGACGTAGTTTAGGGCCTCATATCATGAAATAGTCGAAATTACCCTTAATGAACCTACCCTAAAATCTAGTCGGATGGAACAAACGGACGGCTCTAACGGGCCGTTGGAACAAATGACGACCCATCATGACCCTCATCATATGCACTGCTGAAGGCTTACTTCTGGAATCAACCAACGGACGGACAGGACAATTCGTCCTACCAACCAACGGTCCGTTACATCGTCCGTTGCTTTCTCACCATAAAATCTGAACCTGCTTACCACGGGCCTCACCACGACTCGTGGTTCCTTCCAACGAGTCGTGGTCTCGATCCGTCATCTACACTGAAATTTCCTGCACCAAAATAATGACCGGTAACAACGAATCATTACAACCCACAACGAGTCATTGGAAGGCCTGTTATGTGCACCTGCTGAACCCAATCTCTTCCAACGCCTTGTGACAACAGCTTGTATTTCCTACAATGAGTCATTGTGTCATCCATTGTCTCCACTTCCACCCAGCATTCCCTAACCAACGACTCCAAATAACGACCCGTGGTTTGATACCATGAGTCATTCCATGGTTCGTTCTGTGAAATTTTCCCCATTTCAGCAGTTTTAAACTTTTAACTCCCGGGTCTATACTCAAGTCCTTTCGGGGTATTATACATAAGTAAGTGAAGAAAAGCATGAATATGAACAAATTGAAGTCTAAATAACATAAAGTGCATATCAAACGATAACATTACAATGTTGAATCTCAAAGATGAACATACTAGCCTATGTCTGAAAAACCTCTACTATCTGATGAGATTCTAGGACAAGACCGCCAGCTAACTCCAAAATTGAAACTAGATAACATAACAAGTCTAAATTGATAAATGTGCTCGGATGATGACTCACCCAAAGTAGGGGCTAAATTGGACTGAGATGGGAGCAAGCTATCGACAAAACTGAGTTGGATCACCCGAATCTGTATCATAAGACGATATAGAATAGAGTATGCGGTTAGTAATTTGAATGTATTAAATATTTAAGGTAATTAAAACATTCTTAGTAAAACATTAGATGAAATCATGCATATAAATTAAAAGATCATAAGAGTAAATACTGCATGCTAGAAGCTATATTTTAGATATACCTAATCATAAGTTGTTTATCATAATTGACAATAGTGACCCTAGATTTAAAAATAGAAATCATATGACTTGTCATAGCTGAAATCATAAATAAAAGCTCATAAACTGATCATTGGGTCAAATCTGCTATAACACATAATATCATAAGTCATGAACATGAATAACTAAAATTATGATGAACAATAGGAGATTCGTCATAATCGACACCATCACGATAGAGCTTAAATAATGTCTCAACTATCACACTCAAGTGGGTAGAGCCATCAAAAATCTTGCCAGGGTAAGGATGCTAAACCATGATATCGGTATCATGTTGAGCCCCTTGGGCGAGGGAAAACCCTCTTGAGAGGTCCCAATTATATATATATATACACACACACAACTATAATGGCGCGTAGTTTATGAGACCGAGAGACCCGAAACCCCAAGCCTACTCGGTGCTAGACACTACTCCCAAAACATGCATAATGCTCACATTTTTTCCATCAACACTGAAATAATAACCTGAAAACATAGATTGAATCTAAACATTGGGAGTCTTTGACTCTATATCATTACATAAGCTGCATTGGAAGTCTTGACTCCAAATCATATCATAAGTTGATGTTTTTAGCTTTGACTAAATCATTATAAACATAAATAACTTGTATGGGCTTGCCCAAAAGTAAAATTATGCATACTTGAAATATACTTCATAAGTGAAAATTATAAATTCATACTGAGAGTTCATAAACATTCATGCTTACTAGATAACTCCTCATACTTGAAATCATGGATCATAAGCTTGAATTTTCATAAAACTTGAATAATAGGGAAAATCTCTAATAACTTGAAATAATGAATTTATAATTAATTAAGGGTAAAAATCTGCCCATTAGACTTAAAACATACTTTAGAACATTAGGGGATTAGACCTATAAACATAGTGTGGATAATTTCATAAAATTGTGTTAAAACCCTAGGAGTCAATATACTTGATTAAGAACTTGAATTCATGAATTTGAGAAGAAGCTTGGGAATGAGGGTGAAAGAAATTCCCCATTCATAGCCCTACATACCTGGTTAAACTTATTTCCAAACTAGTCTTGAAAGCCCAAGAGAATTGGCGAAGAAATTGAGGAGAATTCTAGCTTGATCTTGGAAGGGAATATCAATTCAATGTATGCATGGGAGCCTAATGACTTAGGATAGGTCTAACCCTCTTAAAACACTCATTTAGGGCTTAAAACGATGTCATTAGGAAGTTAGGAGCTTAGGAATTGCGAAAATTTCCTTAATGATTTGACAGGGAAAAACATACTGCCAGTGACCACGAGTCATACCACGACTCATACAACCGAACCACGACTTATGGTTACCTTCCATTGCCAGTCAGTCCGAATTTCCAACTCTTTGATTCTAACCATGGACACCTTCCACGACTTGTTGTTTCATACAATGAGTCATACTTTGACTCGTGACATCACCCCTTCCCTCAATAGGTTCAAACCACAATTACATTCCACTACACGTTATAACCTCATACGACTCATACCATGAGCCTTCATAACTAGGACAGAAGACTCTGTTGTTAACCACGACTCCTCCTAAGACCTGTACCATGAAACAATGAATCTTACCATGAGTTGTCCTTAGAGAAAAATGTAGCTTTTTCTGTTTAATCTGCTACATGTCTAGGGATTGATTATGGGGACTTTTAGGGATTTACATTATCTCACCCTTGGTAAAATTCATCCTCAAATGTAAAATAAGCATACTGAGAGGCTGGGGAAACAACTGTGATTCCAAAACTGAACAACTAAAGTTGAGACTAATGGAGTGACCAACTCCGGATTGAGATACATGACTAAACTAATTTCATGAAACATACATGCATGCTATGACATGAAAGGAGCTTAGAGACATGAACTTGATATGAAACTTAATAGAGTAATGATGTGTTGTGGGTTTACAACACTTTCGACGCTTAAAACTAATAAAATATGCATGGTCTTAGGTGTGTTTATACGGATAAAATGCACTTTTTCTTTGTTTTTAGGGAAATGGGGTGTTGGAGTTGAAAGTTCTGAAAGAAGGAAAAAGAGTGCAAAAATTAGGCCAAGTATAGACTTCAATACGAGTCGTGCCTTGGTGGTACGAGTTGTACTAGGAGTTGTGATAAACTTCGGAGAGATTTCTCATATTACTGGCCAAGTTCGACTCTTGGTATAAGCCGTACTGTGAGTCATGGAAAATATCAGAAGGATGCACATTGATTAGTCTCCTAGTACGGGTAGTAGCTACGATCCGTGGTGACTACCTACGACCTATACCAATGTTATGAACAAAGTTGAATGGTAGATCTCATGGTACGAGAGGCGTCATAAGAGCAAGGTATGAGTCATAGTAGAAACACTTATGGAATTATTCAGAGAATTCTAGAAGTCACAGTATCTTACCACAATAGAAATGTGCGACTGGTAGGAGCATTGTACGAGTTGTACCAAGTTCTAGCACTTAACCAAATTCAGAGCGGACAGTCATTGTACGAGTGAAGTTATGGATTATATGATCAAGTTACGAGTTGTAGGAGAAGGCAATGACAGTTAATTAGTTTTCCCGATTTAGTAAATTTTATAATTATTTGTATAAACACTTTTTAGGTTACCTTTGTTAGAGGACAAATACTTTGAGCAAGAGTTTGACTTTTGGAAGATTCTTCTTGAGTTTTCCAATATTCTTGGAGTTTACTTCATTGTTCTTGAATTGATCAAAGTTGAATTTTGCAATAATAATGCGGGTTTTTGTTTTCAATCTTCATTGTAAGTTCTTAATTATGTTTTATTAAATGAATGTTAATTATTTGCTTACAATCATAAGAGGCTAAAACCTCCACAATTAGGATAGTGGGAACCAGGGTTAATTAATCAACTAGGGTTTGCACAAAGTGATTCTAAACTAATATGAAGACTTGTATTGTCTTCTCTTCATCTTTAACATTTTTTAACAATGCGCAACACTAAGTCTTAACCAAATTCTCTATTTGGTTGAACCTAGAGAGGTAGAGATTAGAAAAAGATAAGAACAACAAAGCCTGGAACTTTATAGTTCATTGTATAACTTGAACTGTCGTTGCAAGATAGTTAATTTGGAATAAATTGATAATGGTTAAAGTGAAACCACTCAAGAGACCTAATATGGTAGTTTAGTATAGTCATCCAATAGGGGTGAATCGTTCGTTTGGATGAACCTATGTTATTAGTTCTACAAGTTAAGTATTGGGGTAGATCACGAGTGTAAAATCCGAAGTAGTTATGAATCCATGGGGGACACCTCCCTAGTTAACGTAGCAACTTGATAACAACTTCTATCTTCAAAATTGTTACCTGTTTCATTTGTTAAAACCCCCTTTAGGAAATAATTGAACTAAAAGAATAAATAATAACATTATTATACATCCTGACCATATTCCTTGTGGGATCGACCTCAACCTAGTTGAGTTATTTATTGACAATGTTTGTGTCATACTTTTACAGCGCTGTGATTTCAGCGTTATCAAAAGTGGCGCCGTTACCGGGAAATACGACTTAAGATTAGAGTAATTCTTGTTTTCAACTTTTAGAAATTATTTCCTCATTTACATTTTTCTTTTTGTGTTTGATACCCATAGGTTGTCACTTGGTGAATGCCAAGTACTTGGTGAAGTGGAAACCCCTTGAATGCACTTGATCTTGAGCTAGAGAGAACACTGCAAAAAATGGAGAATCCTGAGCAGAGAGAGGCACGATTGATGGAAGAAGAATGTCAAGATGAGTTAGCTCGGCAAGCAGTGCTTTAGGAAGAAGAAGATGCTCTCAATAAGGTTGTGAATATCGGATTCATGGAAGGGTAAGCATAGGCCAAAAATATGCTCCTCAGTTTTATGATGATAATGACTCGAATATTGATGAAGCCGGGCCAACAGGAACCATCGTACCACAACCTTTTCCTACTGGGGCAAAGTTCAATATCGCTAGAACCATAATCTAATTACTGAATATGAAAGGGGTGTTTAGTGTTTATTAAGCAGACAATGCGAATATGCACTTGATGAACTTCGTTGGTATAAGAAAGGCGTTAAGGTTACCAAGTGTAAGCTAGGATGTTGTACGATTAAGAGTCTTCCCATTCTCTCTATCTGGAGAGGCCACATTATGGTTATTAGAGTTTCCCACTAACTCCCTTACCAATTGAAAGGAGCTAAAACAAGCCTTCTTAGAAAGGTTCTTCCCACCTTCCAGGATGCTACAGTTAAAGGATGAATTCTACAATTTTCGGCAACTAAAGAAGAAGGAACTTCATGAGTCAACTGAGAATTAAGAAGAAGTGGACTAAGTGCCCAAATCATAAAATTCCCGATGATAGTTTGTTGGAAATTTTTACATGTCATTAAACAATAACACTAATGCTCTAGAAAATACAGCGGTAAGAGGAGCACTGATGAGTCACTCATGGGAATAAACAACTATCATAATTGATCGAGTGACCAAGACAAACTGCGCTTGGCAAACCAGGGAAGTTGAAGCAGCCGTAGGTTTATATGTTATTGGAATGACTATAGATCAACACTGAAAGAATGAGGATCCTGATCAGGAGTTAGCTCACATGAGGACATCCTTTGACCTACTCGCGAAGCATATTATGGGTACTGGTACAAAAAATGTGAATATATATTGGAGCTCAGGGTTAGGAGCAGGGGTTTGAGCAATCAGATTTCGAGGAGGAGGCAAACTTCTTGAACAACCAGGTGGTGGGTTTTTAGGCCAATGCCCAAGGTTTGGACAAGAAACTTGGTGCCAAGGTTTCGGGAACCATGGCTGGAACCAGTATAGAGACAACTACAACAGGAATGGCTATAGCGATAGGAGCAGAGGTCGTGAGCAAGAAGGTGAGTGGAGACAGAACAATGGCTACCGCAACAACCACATAGGTTTGTATGTTCCTTCAAATGCTCATGAGGGTGATGTTCGACCCTCAAAATTGGAGAACATGATGGCTGAGCTACTCAATAGGGATAAATCAACTAATGATCAGCTAAAGGATATTAGGGGTGATATATATGGCATAGGCCAAAAAGTTGAATCCCACGCTACAACAATCAATCAGATTGAGCAGCAGCTTGGTTAGATGTCCGCATCCCTAAACTAGAGGTAGAAGGGAACACTTCCTAGCAACACAGTCCAAAAGCTAAAAAAATGACTGTCACTGTATGGCTATGATGACTAGGAGTGGAATGACCAAAATTGACTCTTCCATGCCAGTTGTAGTTGATATGGAGAGACAGAAGGAGATGGAGCTGAATGAAAAAGATGAGATTGCTGAACAAAAGGTTTCAAGCGAGGTTGAGTTGACTAAGGCTCCAGGTGATGCAAAGGGGTCAAAGGATGACGAAGGGAAGGATAAAGGGGCAACTCAGATTTATTGACCAATCCCTCGATCACCACCACCATTCCCTCAGAGGATGAAGAAGCAGGTGGAAAATAGGAAGTTCCAAAAGTTCTTATCTATGCTAAAATAGCTATCTGTGAACATCCCATTGGTTGAGGCATTGGAGCAGATGCCTGGATATGATAAGTTCATGAAGGTCCTTGTGACTAGGAAGAGGTCTGTGAGCTATGATCCAATTGGTAACTTCCATCATTAAAGTGCCATAGCCTTATGGGTCCTTGCCCAGAAAAAGGAGGATACAGGTTCCTTCACCATTCCTTGTACGATTGGTGACTTTGAGTTTGCGAATTCACTTTGTGACTTAGGAGCTAGCATCAACTTGATGCCATTAGTGGTATTCAGATAGATGTGCTTGGGAGCCCCCACACTGACTACAATCCGGCTATTGATGGCAAATCGCACTGTTAAAAAGCCAGTGGGGATCCTATTTGACATGCTTGTTAAAGTGGACCAGTTTATCTTCCCAACTGAATTCATGATCATAGATTGTGTGGTTTATTTTAATGTCCCCATTATTTTGGGGCAGCCATTCCTTGCCACTGGGAGAGATTTAGTGGATGTTAAGGTTTCCCAGTTAAAATTTAGACTTACTAGGAGGAGGTTATCTTCAATGTCTGCTGGTCAACGAAACAAGCCAATGAGTTTAGGGTAGTGTTAGCAATCGAAGATGAGTCTGAGTTTCTTGATGAAATCTTAGTTTTCAAGAGGCTTGAGTCATGCCGCAATATTAATTCAGGCACTTTTTGGGAGGCAACCCATGAGGTGGTTTTGTGAAGTCTGAGTAACCTAACCACCTGCGTCATTCCTCAATGTTAACTCAGGCGCTTCTTGGGAGGAAACCCAAGTATCTTGACTTATGTGTGTTCAGTGTGTAGGTGAAACAAAATCTGATGCGAGAAAAATTGTAGGACAGGATTGTTTTACAAGCCTTAGTATAGACCGTATGATAATTGTACAGATCGTAGTACTGTCCATGGTGAGAAGCAGAGATTGGTCCAGGTGCATGAGATCATGTTACGGTTGGTCACTACAAGTCGTACCTCCACTGTACGAGTCGCAGTACCCACTGTAAGGATGAACTATGCTAAGTATGCAAGAGTAGAAATTTTGATTTATGAGTCATAGTACGAACCGTACCTTCATGGTACAACTCGTCCCATGTGCTTGTAAGTCCCAAGGTAAGTAACCTCAGTTTCTTTCTACTAGTCCAGGGGATGAGCCATAGGTATGACCTACGATTCGTGGTATAAGTCATGACAGGAAAAAGATTAAATTCATTGACCCGACTCGCCTTGGATTTTCAAATACGCCGTAACCTATTTAAATCCAAACTTTTCGAACTTAATATCCACGAAATCAAAAGTACAAAACCACGATCATATCCCCAAAATCCTCACTCACCAATAACTCACTCTCAATCCTTTCAAGCATGATTTAAGTTATAAAATCACTACGATTAGTCGAAGCTCATCCCCCAAAACTCAAAGCAAGCAAAAGTAATCAAAAAATTAGCAAGAAGTGGAGTTCTCTTCCCTTCTTCTGGTTTGCTGACTTTAAATTTAACTACCACTGTGATTTCTACGTGAATGAATGTGAATGGAGGAATGTGATCAGTGGGGGATATATTATATGCAATGATGGGTCTTTGGAGTGCATGAAACTCAATGACCTTAGTTTTGGAGTGAATGAACTAAATGAAAATTTAAAATTGTGAGGATAGATGGGGTAGATGATGTCGTATGTAATATGAATCAACAGGGTGGTGAAGTCTAAATAACCACCCCAGAAGAGGTGTTTTATTTTATAGGAATAATGTTTACCTTCATAATTGACACTACACACAGAGAGGACAGGCTTCACGGGCTATCCTACAACTCGTCGTTCCATCCCATGTCTCATATGATGATCTGTTGGGACTGTCCCAGGACATTAAAGAGGAAAGTCATGGTATGGAACCTAGTATGACCTGTGATATCTCACTACAAATCATACCAAGAACTAGAAAAGGTTCAAGTTCAAAAGCAATAGTACGACCCGTGGTACGACTCATAGGATTCAACTAAGAACTGTAACACGAGTCGTACAAAAATACTAAAAATCATAGATTGCTGGAATCCTTCCTATGATCAGTAGTACAAATTGTACCAACCTGGTACGAGTCGTATAATTGAGTCCTGATAGTTCCAAATAGTAATATGGGTCTTAGTACGAACCATACCACCTAGGTATGACTCATACTAATTAACCGTGGTAAAATCCTGAGAATAATATTCTTGCTTTCTTTTTCTTAGAGCATACATACTAACCTTTTTCTCCACAGGTACAATAACAATGAAGAAGAGAGCAACCAATAAGGCCTAGGACAAGGAGGCCAGAGCTGAGATTTCTACTCGGAGGGCCCTGAGGGATGAGGCCTCCATATTTAAGTAGGAGAAGGGCACCCCTAGTGGTTCGGTGAAGGAGTACCAAGTAGACACCGATGACACGAATGAGCCATGGACCACTAGGGCAAAGGCCAAGGTTCAGGCTAAAGCTGCTTTAGCCACACCTGTCGAAGCTCCCTAGTCTGAGGATAGAACTGATAAACAGCCTCAGGAGTCCGACGGTAGCTCCAATGATGAGGGAGAATCTGATGAGGCCGAATCTGAAGAAGGTGTAGTTGAAGAAGGGTCTCATGAGGCCCAATCTAGAGAAGGTGCAGATGATACTGCATCTGAAGAGGAGGCCCAAGATGATGAGGATGATAAGACCCTGCCTCCAAAGAGTGAGACCATGAGGTGGCACGTGCCCAGTGCTCAGGAAATTTATTAGTAGGGTCTCGCTCTCACCTCAAAGAAGCACCCTAGGTAGAGTATCTAGGAGGAACCACAGATCTTGACCAGATCACTGAATGAGGTCGAGTATATGAAGTGTATTTTTAGCTTCTATGGGTTTGATTGGATGGATACAACTCCTGACTGCTATAGTGTTGAATTAGTTAGGGATTTCTATGCCAATTACTTAGCGACGATGGAGCATAAAGTAAAGGCTGGGCAGAAGCTGAAAGAGCAGCCCAAGCTTGACAGTATTATGGTCTGGGGACAAGCAGTCAACATCTCTGAGAGGACCATTGGCCGAATGCTTTGTGGGCCTCAGTTTAGAGCTCCATTCTCCACAACTGAGTTCGACTATAGAGTAGATGCCCTGAAATGGGTTAAGCGGCTAGGTTACGAGGAGAGACAAAGTCAGATGACATGGATAGTAAGGGTAATAGCCGAGAACAAGGAGGAGGTAGAATGGGTGACTAGTGGTCGGCAGGTCACCAGAGCCTCACTGAACTTTATAGCGAAGGCCTTCTAGACACTGGTTCGGCATAGGTTGGCGCTGACAGTGAATGGCAACACCCTTAGTGTAGATAGAGCAACATTTGTGGCATGTATCATGTCTAAATACACCATCAACATCCGCGAGTGATAGCGGAGGAGATTCAGGATCATGTTATGGGTTTGAGCACCACTATCTCATTTCTAACTTTATCGATAGAATTTGCAGAGACGTCGGGGTGAGGGTGTTGAGGGAGATTGATGTTGAGGTTGGAGGCCATACGACTGCAGATATTGGTTTGATTAGAGATTACATTAACTCGGTCAGCCAGGTTAGAATACCCACAGAAGTTTCACCACCACAATTAGCAGGGTGTGAGCATATAGATGCCCCCACCTCAGTGGAGCAGGGTGAGATGCCAGCTATAAGGGTTGGCAACATAGAGGCATCTTCAAGTACTTCATATCTCTAGTGGGCATTCCTAGCCAGGTCCCAGCCAATTATGTCTTGGCTCCCTAGGAGTTTCTCCAGTAAATGGCCAAGAGATTGACATTGACCAAGAAAAAGGTAAACATGATGATGGAGAATGTCAAGCCTTGGGTGACGACTGTGATAGAGGAGGCTGCTAGAGGATTACACAGCCAGTTGGAATGATTTGAGCTCTATTTCCATGAACGCTTATTTGAGTAGCCGAACAAAAGCACTCTGAGAAATGGGTTGGGGGCTCAATAGGGTAATGTCAATGAGTTGTCATCTAGACAGGGGGCAATACTAGCAGCCCCCACGATTCCTGATTTTGATGTCGATCTTGATGAGGAGCTTGATCTTGAGGCATATTGGCAACCGATAGCAGCTGGTGGAGATAAGGGGAAGAAGAGGTCCTTGAAAGTTGTTGATGAGGAGCCCTCAAAGAAGAGAAAGAGAAGGGAGAGAAAAGAGAAAAAGAGGGCGATAGTGGAGAGCCTACAGTCTCATGACGAGCATATGTCAGAGCTGCAGGAAAGAGCGAGAGTGGGGAGCTCCACCGCTATCCCGAGAGAGCTTGTAGGGGAAAGGACCCTTTGGGTGAGCCACATTAAGCTATAGTGATAGATGAGGTGGTGGAGGTGATCAATACTGCTCAGGGGGTGACCACTACCCCGTGTTCCACACCATTAAGTGTATCGGCCACCGCTGGCTCCACAACTGCAGTGGAAGGGAGTGTGCTTGCGCATCCATCTCTACAGGATGACAAGAGTGCTTAGAGTGCCACAAGTATGTTCCTCTCTAAGTTCTTACATTTCCTTCTACTACTTTGGAGACAAAGCATGTTTTGAAAATGGGGGAGGGGTGTACATTTTTTTTATTTTTGATTTTTTCTGAGGGTTTTTTTTGCCGTGTTTCTTTTCCCTCAGACATGCTATCTAGTAGAATCAATGTGTATAGGGTTGTGTGTTTTGTTTAACTAAAAGTAGCTTAGGAGTAATTTATAGCCAATAAATGCACTTGTTTGGAAGTTGTTGAAAAAATTACCCTTTAATGTTTTTTTGGTGTTAGATGTGTATGTTGACTACAAAGCATGACTTATGTGGATCTTTCTATGGCATTTAGTAGATTAGCATGTGTAATTATGGCTTAGCTGTGCATGAACCAGATAGATAGAATAAATGCAAACCTGTACCTTATGTGAGTGAGGATGTGATAGCGCTCAAACTCACTCTTCTTGACAAAATATGAAGCAGCCATTTTCAATAAAGAACCCAACTAAGAGATTGGGGTCGAACCCACAAGGAATAGGGTAAGATATTGACTAATGCCGGTAATTGAACTTGTTGGTGAGCTATCTCAAAAATTGGGGGGTTTCAAAGAAAACAATATTAAAGTAAGATTATATTTGTGATTTAAATCAAGATTTGCAAAGAACTAGGGTAAGTGTTCCCTATGGGTTCATAACTACTTCAACTATACACACATGATCAATCCCTGTAACATCCCCTAAAATATTTAACGGTTAGTAGGTGTACGCATGGGTTGTGATGAGTAAAGAGAGCTTGACGCGTATGGGAAGGGCCTCAGAAATAGGCTTCAGGTGTGGCCAGGCCACAAGGGGCCAATGCAACGCACCACCTTCCTGTGCGCTGGGCAATGCGGCGCGCCAATCCCACTAGCGCCCTGGAAGGTGCGGCACCACATGCTTATGGCACCTTGGCCGGTGCAAAGCGCCCTTAGTTCACTGCCCTTGGCATATATATTAAGCTTCCTTTGTAAATTTAAATCATTTCCAAGTGAGACCTCAGCCAAAACAAAGAGAATACGAAAAGTTCACCAAATTTTCATCAAATTAGGCTATCAAACACTGTCCAAACACAAATTAACTTCAGGTAACGAGTTCTAGGCCTAGGGGAAGAATTTCTACATAGTTGTTTCTCAAAAATTTGCTCTGCATATCAGAACTCTGCCGAGAAAAAATTGTCAGAATTACTCCGATTTGAATCCTAAATGGCCACAGGCATTAGGTAAACGTTTCTCCATTCTGAACTCTCGAGAAATTATTGGCCAAGTTATTTAGAGTTGAATTTTAGTTGCTATTATTATTGAAAGTTATCATTATTTGTGGAATTTAGTACTGAAATTAGTCCTATTCTCTCAATATAAGGGTTGCAGTTGGGTGTAACCGTTGTTTACAAGTTGAAACTCGCCAGTTAAATGAAAGTCAACATTTGAGGTATGTTAAGGTGAATTCCTTTTGAAAGTTATTCCTGTCGTATCGTAATACAACCTAAATCCTTGTAAGAAAGATAAAAGCATAACTATTGTGGGTAGCTGCTACTATTAGTTTGAGATTAGTGTTCTATCCGGATTAAGACTGACCCTACCTTATATAGCATTCCATTTTCCAGCCTCAGGGTTACTAGTTGTGTCATCGCCTACGGGGCTATATGGATCGCTCCAAGGAGCTATATGTTGTTCCAAGGGACTATGTTGAGGCCCAAGGGCCATATTACAGTCCATTCCATGGCTGGACTATTATTTTATTCCGTATCAGCATCACTAACCCTCCCTCGTAGAGCCTGATGCATAGGGTGTAGTTACAGGAATCCAGTGCACTTAGACACAACTATAGGAGCCGAACGGGCTCAGTTGCAGATCCAGGGGACCGGCAGGTTGGCCATAGTTACCTGTTGACTCATTTGACCTTGTTAGGGGTATATAGATTTAAGTATGCTCGCCAGGGCTTATGGGGGCCCCAAGCGAGTTATTCTGTGCTGGTTGAACCTTCCAAGCTTATGGGGGCCAGGTAGGGTTCTTATTTGCATTACTTATTTTTAGTATACAACAGGTTGTAAGGCTATCCAGGTTGTATCTCTACCCCTCCCACTGAATTGTTTTCAGTTTTATTATCAGTATCAATCAGTCATTTTTATTTACTACTTTACTTATTCGGTACATATTATACTGATGCCAAACTTTGGGGTGCGGCATTACTTTCTTGCAGGTGCGGATAGACGCGGATCAAGACCTTCTTATTCATCGGTTGGACTCAGCAATCTAGTCAATTCCTTTTCTTTGGAGATGATAGTTAGAAAAGGTTTGTTCTTTTGTTGTATAGTTTATGGGTAGGTCGGGGCCCTGTCTGGACCATTATTCCACTCCTAGAGGCTTGCAGGCTACAAATTTCCCATTTTTAGTTTTTGTTTTTGGCCATGTGGGGGCCTACGAATGTTTGTTTTGCGTGATGGCTGTGTGGGGCTTAGTTTAGCTATTAGTTAGCAACCTTTTCGGCTATAACATAGATCTAATTGCCTGTTTTCATTATGTTTTAACTAGACAACATGGTGGTCTTGTTGGCCCGCATAGGATCCCTTTATACTACTTTTTCATTAGTTAGCTATTTTCTTTTACAGGTGGCTATGCGGCCTTGTCGGCTCGAGACTGTGTTTACAGTCGAGGGTCCGAGAGTTCCTTGCCCTGAGTTCCCCGAAGTTCACAGGGATGGACGGGGAAGAGGACCCTCATGACTTCCTGGAAAAGTTACAACGGATTTTCAAGGTAATGCATGCTATGCCTTTGGAGTCAGTTGAGTTAGCAGTATTTCGATTGCGGGACATAGCAATGTTGTGGTGTGAGAGCTGGGAAAGGTCTCGAGGACGAGATGCTCCCCCTTCCACTTAGTATAGCTTTTCATAGGCCTTCCTAGATAACTATTTACCACAAGAAATTCGACAGGCCTGAGTAGATCAATTTTTTCACCTGGAGCAAGGCTCGATGAGTGTCCGAGAATATGCAATGAGGTTTGATTCTTTCGCCAGGTATGCGCCAGCTTTTGTAGATACCATGCTAGCCAGGGTACATCGATTTATTATGGGGTTGCTCCCAGAATATGTGGAAACTTGTGTTACAACAACTTTACGGGAGGACATGGACATTGCCCTCATTTAGGCTTTCGCTCAGAATATTGAGGGGATCAGGCAGCGACAACGGGAGATAGAAAGAACAAACCAAGAGTAGTGCCGTAGGGCCAAACCCTATGATATGCAGGAAGAATTGCAGGGCGAACCTAGGCCATGAATATCAGGCAGGCCACCCCGACCTCCACTTCCTCAGTAGCAGCAGGGTGATAGATTAGATCGCCAGGGGCAGTCAGAATTCGGTGAGAGCTCACAGGAATCAAACTCTCAGCAGCAGAGGGGGTCAGATAAGAGCAGGTCCACTATGCCACATTGTGTTATTTGAAGTTGACGTCATTTTAGGGTGTCTAGATATGGTTCTACCGCTTGTTACACCTATGGACAAGAGGGTCACATGATGAGGGATTGTCCAGCTAGAGGTCAGGTTAATCGGGACCGACAGGACAGATCTTCAGCAGGGTCACACGCCCTAGCACCTTCAGCAGGGTGCAGGCCCTCAGTTTCAACCAGTAGAGGCCGAGGTAGGTTAGGGGAACCCAGTTCAGGCAGCGGTTTGGATCGCACTTATGCTTTATCGGGGCGATAGGAGTCAGAGTCATCGTCATATGTTGTGACAGGTATTCTGGACATTTTCTCTCACTTAGTTTATGTTTTGATTGACCTAGGCTCCATTTTGTCCTATGTTTCCCCATTAGTGGCCCAAAAGTTTGGCATAATGCCGAAATTACTTCAACGACCCTTCTAGGTGTCTACACCTATCGGTGATTCAATTATAGCTAAAAGGATTTACTAGGGTTGCACAGTAGAGGTTGCCAGTCGCTAGACTTTAGCATATTTAGTGGAGCTGGAAATGATTGATTTTGATGAAATTATAGGTATGGATTGGCTAGCGTCATGTTATGCCAATGTAGAGTGTTGGACCAAGACTGTCCGATTCCACTTTCCAGGGGAGGTAGTGCGAGAGTGGAAGGGCAGCGCAGTTACACCAAAAGGTAGATTCATATCCTATCTTTGGGCGAAAAAGTTGATAGCAAAGGGCTGTATTTATCATATTGTCAGGGTTCAGGATGTACAAGAAGAATGCCCAACTCTTAAATCCATCCCAGTGGTTAATGATTTTCCAGATGTGTTCCTAGACGAACTTCCTGGTATTCCCCTAGAACAGGAAATCAATTTCTCTATCGACTTGCTACCAAGTACTCATCCTATATCTATCCATTCGTACTAAATGGCTCCTGCAGAATTGAGATAATTGAATGAACCATTGAAAGATCTATTAGATAAGGGATTTATCAGGCCGAGTACATCACTGTGGGTGTGCCAGTTATGTTTGTGAGAAAGAAAAATGGATTCCTACACATGTGCATAGATTATCGGCTGTTGAACAAGGTTACTATTAAGAATAAATATCCACTTCCCAGGATAGATGACCTGTTTGATCAGTTGCAAGGGGCAAAATATTTTTCCAAGATTGAATTAAGGTCGGGGTATCATCAGGTGCAGGTTCGGGAGAAAGATATCCTGAAGACAACTTTCTAGACTAGGTATGGTGATTTCGGATTTCTAGTTATGTCCTTTGGGTTGACGAATGCCCTAACAGTGTTCATCGATCTGATGAACAACATCTTCAGGCCATATTTAGATTTGTTTCTGATAGTATTCATCGATGACATTCTGGTGTATTCTCGTTCAGAAGCAGAACATAGAGATCATTTGCGAACGGTACTTCAGATTCTCAGAGCTCGCCAATTATATGCAAAATTTTCTAAATATGAGTTCGGGCTAAATTCCATGGCTTTCCTGGGACATAATATATCAGAGGCTTGTATTCATGTTGATTCACAGAAAATTACGGAAGTAAAGACATGGCCTAGACCTACAACTCCAACTGAGGTTCATAGTTTCCTGGGATTAGCCAGGTATTACAGAAGGTTTGTGGAAGGATCTTCTACCCTGTCAGAACCTTTGACAAAATTGCCTCAGAAAGTAGCCAAATTTCATTGGACAGAGGCTTGTGAGCAGAGTTTTCAGGAGTTGAAAAACAGATTGACATCAGCACTATGTTAGCTTTGTTGGAGGGTTCAGAAGGATATGCCATATACTGTGACACTTCGAGCGTTGGGTTAGGTTGTGTTATGATGGAACACAGTAATGTAATTGATTATGCTTCGAGGTAGGTGAAGAAACATGAAAAAAACTATCCCACCGACGATCTGGAGTTAGCTGCAGTAGTTCATGCCTTAAAAATATGGAGGCATTACTTGTATGGTGTGCATGTAGATATTTTTATTGATCACAAGAGACTCCAGCACATCTTCATGCAGAAGGAGTTGAATTTGTGGTAGCATCGTTGGTTAGAATTGCTGAAGGACTACAACATGAACATTTTGTATCACCCAGGGAAGGCTAATATTTTAGCAGATGCCCTTAGCTGTAGATCAATGGGGAGTTTGTCATATTTGAGGCCTGAATAGTAGGAAATGGCTCGAGAATTGCACCAGTTAGCCGGTTTAGCTGTCTGAATAGTAGACTTAGGAGATAATGGGACTGTGATTAGAATACAGTAGTATCATCCCTGGTTGTGGAAGTGAAAGAACGGCAATATGAGGACCTTAGCCTAGCACAACTCAGAGATAAAGTGCAACAAGGTGAATTAACGACCTTTGAGGTATCAGAAGATGAGGTCTTGAGATTTACAGGTCGCCTTTGCGTTCCAGATGTAGTAGGACTCCGCCAGCAAATCGTGGCAAAGGTACACTATTCTCGTTACTCACTTCATCCAGGTTCGACGAAGATGTATCATGACATAAAAGAGATATACTAGTGGCCTGGAATGAAAAAGGGTATAGCTGAATTTGTAGCACAGTGTCCTAATTGCCAGCAAGTAAAGGCTGAACATCAAAAACCCGGTGGATTAACGCAGGAGATACTGGTGCCTATGGAAATGGGAAGCAATAAACATGGAATTTGTGATAGGATTAACCCGTACCAGGCATAGATTCGATTCTATTTGGGTCATTGTCGACAGATTAAAGAAGTCAACTCATTTCTTTCCAGTCAGGACTACTTTCTCTGTCGAAGACTATGTTGTGTTGTATATTAAAGAAATATTCTGACTACATGGTGTCCCTGTCACGCCCCAAGGGGGGTTGGGTACAACAGGCACTCGATTCATGAATGATCGAGAAGCTGACTATATGACATCTGTAACTGTAACACTTAGGCCATCCAGGCCACCTATCACAATCAACTGAAGTATAAACTGGACCCATAAGGTCTCAACAATACGTTGTAAACAATCGAAATGCAACCAAGGAAATTAGTGTGCTAAACCAAGCAACAATGAGCTAATGAGGCCACAAACTGAATAATACTGTACACACTAAGTCCACAAAGCCTCTAAAGAGTAAACTAACTGATGGTCGGAACAGGGCTCCGACCTACCCATAACTACATCTCAAATCTCAAGCATAAATAACTAAGCCCTAGCTCTAGGAAGAAAGCAGCATACCAATCATCCGTTGATCTCACGAACTGCTACGCAACTGGAAATCCTGACCTCTACATGCACCTGCGACACGAAGGCAGGTTCCCAAGCAAAAGGACGTCAATACGAATGAAATGTACTGGTATGTAAGGCTAAAACTGTAAACATGAGATAATAATCTTGTAATAACTGACTCAACACACAAACATATAAAGGATAGATATAATCGAGAACTCTGCAACCTATAATTGATAACAACTTACTATAACATAAGTGAACTCAAGATAACTAAACCCGGAATAAGGAATAGGAACAACCTGGAATTCAGAACCTGATAATAACTCTATAATGAGATGAAAATGCAATTAAGAAATGCACAAGAAAGAAACTATAATTTTAATGCCAGCAACCAGCCAACCATAAATCCATATATAAAATTCGTCCAGCCAGTGTACCATACCAGGGAAAAATAAAAATATATTCAGCCGATGTACCACACCGGGGTAAAATAAAAATATCTCCAGCCAATGTTCCACACCGGGGTAAAATAAAAATATCTCCATCCGATGTACCACACTGGGGTAAAATAAAAATATTTTTAGTCGATGTACCACATCGGGGTAAAATAAAATATCTCCAGCCGATGTACCACACCGGGGTAAAATAAAAATATCTCCAGCCGATGTACCACATCGAGGTAAAATAAAAATAATTCTCAATCATAATCATAAATAGGGCTGATATGGCTTATATTGAGTCAATTTAACACGTATGGCATATCAATGACAAATGTTTAATCTATGGCCGGAATAGGCCTCTTTCGTAACCCATAAATGCAAGTGAGCACCCATATCATGTAAAGATAGAATATATACATATATATCACGTAAAGCTGTCTATTATACATGAACATGTCGACTCAGTTACTTGAAGGACCTTCAAGAGGTTTAGACAAGATAAGAACTTTTGTAGGCTTACAAATAATGTCCTACTAATAATCCTATCAATTTAACATAGTACTTGGATAGAAACACATAGAGCTCATTTCTAACACAATTTCTTAACATCTTGGAACTGCAAATATATACTGCCTACCAGGTGGTTCCTTTACCTGTATTGACACTATACATTGGAATTTCATTTCCAAATTTATCATTTAGATAAGCACATATAGTTATTAATTCATTTGACTTATTTGCAGGAAAACATGAAAATTATAACTAGGAACTTGGAGTTATTTGTCATATACATAGAGCTGAGAACTGAACTACAGACAT
>JACEIK010004839.1:49636-60640 GCA_018107945.1 Datura stramonium
TGTGCGCTGGGCAGCACGGCGCCACAGGCCCACTAGCACCCTGTGAGACACAGTGCGACACGCTTGTGGCGCCTTGGCCGGCGTGAAGCGCCCCTAGGTCACCACCCTTGGCCTATATATTAAGCTTCCTTTGTAAATTTAAATCATTTCCAAGTGAGACCTTAGCCAGAACAAAGAGAATATGAAAATTTCACCAAATTTTCGTCAAATTATGCTACCAAACACCGTCCGAACGCAAATTAACTTTGCTTGACGAGTTCTAGGCCTACAGGAAGCATATCTACAGAATTATTTCTAAAAAATTTAGTTGGCATATCGAAACTCTACAGATAAAAAGTTGTCAGAATTACTCCAAATTGAATCCTAGACGGCCACAGGCATCAGGTAAGCGTTTCTCCCTTTTAAGCTCTCGAGAAATTATAGGTTTTTGGTCGAGTTATTCGGAGTTGAATTATAGTTGCTATTATTATCGAAAGTTATCTTTATTCGTTGAATTTAGTATTCAAATTAGCCCTATTCTCTCAGTATAAGGGTTGCAGTTGGGTGGAACCTCCATTTACAAGTTGAAACTCGCTAGTTAAACGAAAGTCGGCATTTGAGGTATGTTAAGGAAAATTCCTTTGGCAAGTTATTCCTGTCATATTGTAATACGACCTAAATCCTTGTATGAAAGCTAGAAGCATGACTATTGTGGGTAGCTTCTACTATTAATTTGAGATTAGTGTTCTTTTCAGATTTGGACTGACCCTACTCTATATAGCCTTCCGTTGTCCAACCTCAGGGTTACTAGATGTTTCATTGCTTACGGGGCTATATGGATCGCTTCAAGGAGCTATATGTTTTCCCAAGGGACTATGATGAGTACCAAGGGCCATATTATATTCATTCCATGTCTGGAGTATTATTTTTATGTCGTATCATCATCATTGACCCTCGTAGAGCCTGGTGCCCAGGGTGCAGTTACAGGAGTCCACCAGACACAGAAATAACTACATGAGCCGACCAGGCTCAATTGTAGACCCAAAGGACCAATAGGTTGGCTATAGTTACCAGTTGACTCATTTTGACCTTGTTAGGAGTATATAGATTGAAGTGTTCTCGCTAGGGCTTATGGGGGCCCCAAGCGGGTTATTCTGTGCTGGTTGTAGCTTTCAGGCTTATGGGGGCCATGTAAAGTTCTTGTTTTCATTATTTTTTGTTAGTTATATAGCAGGTTGTAAGGCTATCCAGGTTGTATCTCTATCCGTCCCACTGAATTATTTTCAATTTCATTATTAGTATCATTCAGTTGTTTTCATTTACTGTTTTTCATATTCGATACATATTGTACTGACGCCCAACTTTGGAGAGCTGCATTACTTGCCTATAGGTGCGGATAGACGCAGATCAGGACCTTCTTAGTCATCAGTCGGAGTCAGTAGTACAGTCAACTCCTTTTCTTCGGAGCTAATATTTAGAAAAGGTTTTTTCTTTTGTTGTAGAGTTTATGGATAGGTCGGGGCCCTTTCTCGACCATTATTCAACTCATAGAGGCTTGCAAGCTATAGATTTCTAGTTGTTAGATTTTGTTGTTTGCTGTGTGGGGCCTATGTATGTTTTGTTTTGCGTGATGGTCGTGTGGGGCCTAGTTTAGCTATCAGTTAGCAGTCTTATTGGCTATAACATAGTTCTGGTTACTTGTTTTCATTATGTTATAACTAGACAGCATGGTAGTCTTGTCGGTCCGCATAGGATTCTTTTTTACTGCTTGTCGTTGGTTAGCTGTTTTCTTTTACAGGTGACTATTCGGCCTTGTCAGCCCAAGGCTTTGTTTACAGCGAGATATAACTCATTATTTTCTTAAATTAAGTTGCAGGCATGCACCAAAAGTGCATAAGCCTAGCCAGGTCAGTTCATATCCCAGTGGGGCACAACGTGCTAGTCATTCCTCCCAAGGTGGAACATGAAAATTCCAATGCTTACCTGTAGAACTGATAGCTAGGGTTCATCCAAACGACTGGTTCGTCCCTATTGTATGACTTTATCCAATCACCGGGTGAGGTCTCATAAGCTATTTTAAACTAACGTATCAATATGTTCCAAATATAACTATCCTCCGACCACAACTCAAGTTAATATAATGATCGTAAAGACCAAGGATTTGTTGTAATTTTCTTTTCCTAATTTTAACTTCTCTAGGTTCTAGCAAGTAAAGAATTCAGGAAAGTACGAACGTTGTACACCTTTAAGAAACGTTTAAAGATGAAGCGAATACAATATAAGCTTTTCGCATTGGTTTTGAATCACTTTTGTGTAACCCTAGTTTGTTAATCCACCATGGTTCCCACAACCCCTAGTTGTGGAGGTTTTAGCCTCTCATGATTGTAAGATTATAATTTGCATTCATAGACAAACACATAATTAAATATTTACAACAATAATAGGAAGAAAACCAGATTTGAATATCCAAGAATAATCTCAAGAAAAATGTAGTAATTCAAGAGTTTGATCCTAAGAATAGCTCCCCAAAACTTGATAAAAATTCACAATTAATATTATTTACATGTCTCTACTTCTTCGTTTCTATATTCTATAACTAAAATAAACATAAAATCTATTTATACAGACATTAGAAACCTTTCCCTAAGCTAACAGGGAATTTTCCATATCTGGTGTCGACTGTGTCACGACTGGACCTACAACCCATAGCAGGATTGTATGGTTCATACCTGCTTCTCGTAACTCCTTGGCTGCTGCAGATTTCGCTAAGTGTTGGCAGGCTAGTACGACCTTCATCGTATGAGTTGTACAATGCTTCCGTGGTTTGGGCCTGAGAACTCTAGCATCTTCTAAAATTCTTCACGAGTGTTATGGTATGACTCGTACCTTCTCCCTATGACTCTTACTATCTGTAGTGTTTGAAGTTCTGCCAAGTATTGAAGAATCTTTTGAAATTCACCACGGCTCATGGTATGGTTTGTAAATTAATGCCACGATTCATGAGTCCATCCGTACCAGGAGTCTGCCTTTGTGCGATTTCGTTTGAATTATTCCACGACTCCAGTTACGGCTCGTACCATCTTTGTACGGCTCATACTGAGAGTCGTATGTTGCCTTCTTCTCACTTCAACATTCTGACTTTCATCACAGTTCTCAATATGGCTAGTACAATTAAGGTACAACTGGTACTAAGACTGGTAATTTAGTTGATTGTTCGCATTTTAAGGCTTCTTTTGCAAATCTTTGCTCCAACACTTATTTTCCCTAAAATTAAAGTAAAAGTGCCTCATATCCATATAAACATACCTAAGTCCATGCTATTTTCTATGTTTTAAGCATCGAGCGTGTTGTAAACTCACAACACATCAACACCCTCAACTTAAGACTTTTGCATATCCACAGGCAATGAAAACGAAAAAACTAAACACGATGCTTAACTAGAAAATAACCCTAGGATACTACAACAACAACAAACTCAAAAAGCTTTTGGCCCTTTTTCCGTGAACCAACTAAGCACATGCACTACAAGCAACCACAAAATATGATACACAGGGATCAAGACATGTCATCTAGCTATTAACAGATAGTCGAGTCATCACCAATGCTTTTTACACAGACCACTGGTACAGTTAAACACAAATCATGTACCCTCACAGCAAATGAACTCCTCCACTCGTAGATATAGTAAAATAGATAACATGGGACTGAACAAGCGAGACTCTCACTCTCATAAAGAAGTTCCAAATACTGAATAATACCATAGGCTTGCTCTTATTTTCTCTATTTCGGTTTGTCAGACGGTCGGGTTAGGATCACTATAGGATTTTCTTTAGCTTGTAATGTAGGCTTCCGGGCTTGGTATGGTAGATATGAGATCTTTTTAAGTGACTAAACCCTTTCTTGGCATTACGTACATGTGACTCCATTTTTTTCACTTTTTCACCCTTTTCGCTTTTTTTCACCTTATTCCTCCCTTTTCACCCTTTTTATGAAATTCTATGAGTGTGGTGTGTTTCTTTAAGCTTTTTCATGGATCATTCTCTTTTTTAATTTTATTTTTCAATTTTCTTTTTTTTTTCTTTGGTCACACCACACCTCATTTTTCACCTTTTTTTCTTTTCTCTCCCTTTTTCACCTTCCCACTATTTATGCACCCCTACTCTAGCCACCCTCAACTTAAGCATTTTGCCTATGTTGAGGTTCATAATGTCCAAGGATGGACCAGGGAAAAAATAGGTTTATTATAAAAATGGGTACGGTTAATTGGTTAATCAAAGAAAAATGATCTATTTAAGACTCAAAAGTTTGGATCAAGGGAATTATATCATTTTGGTAGGATTATTTAAGCTATAAATGGGCTAAACAAGAACAACCTATGATCCTTTCCTAACCAACCATTCTAAAACCTATGCAAAGACAAACTGGGAAAGTTCTAGATCCTCTATGTAGTATTGAACTAAGTATCAGACCTCACTCACTTATGGTACATAATTTGCATTCACTCTACCTGTCTGGTTTATTCATGGTTTAATAAAAACTATAGATCTTAATATACTAAATGACATAAAAAGATCCACAAAAATCATGCATGCATTCACAAATATACAACTATCATCAAAAAATTTTAAACAGGGTCAATTTTTCAAAATATCAAAACTAGTGCAATTTATTAGATGAGTACTCCTAAGTTATTTTCTAATTAAACAAAAATCACAAAAATAGAATCCTAAACATGCTGGTTCTACTAGATAACATGCCCGAGGGAAATGAAACACGGCAAGAAAAACCCTCGGATGAATCAAAAATCCAAAAAATACAAGTAAACCCCCTCCCCTTTTTAGAAAGCGTGCTTCATCCTCGAAGCACAGAATGGACGAATTGAGGGAAGGGAACATACCTGCGGCACACTAAGCGCTCCCATCATCCTGTGGAGGAGGTGCCTCTGCTACAATGGTGTCATTGGCGGTGGTTGGCATACTGAATGGTGGATCAATAGAGGGAGTGGCTACCCCCTCAGTAGTCTCGGCCGTCTCTATGGCCTCTGGAATTGTCAGGGCTGATTGTGGATCGCCCGAAGGGTCCCTTCCACTAGCAAGCTCTACCTGATCTAAACCTCATGAGTTTTTGATAAATTTTAAGTAAAATCATAGAGAAGGGGCATGGGTGTAGAAGAATTCACCCATTGATTTCCTTACATACCCTGGATTATCAAATTCTAACTCTCCTTATAAGCCTAAGAATGAAATTGGAAGAGTTTAAGAGAAAAGCTTAAGATCCCCCCAGGTTACCTTTTAATATCCTTGCATGCATGAATGAGAGTTTAGAATAGGTCATTTCTTAAAAACCCATCCTTCCCAATCCAAAACGTCTAGTTTAGGGCCTCATGTCGTGAAAAAGTCAGAATTACCCTTAATGAACCTGCCTTGAAATCTGGTCGGATGGAACCCACAGACAACACTAACGGGTCGTTGGAACCAACGATGACCCATCATGTCACTCATCGTATGCACTGCTGAAAGTATACTTTCAAAACTAACCAACGGACGGTCAGGATGACTCGTCCTATCAACCCACGATCCGTTACATTGTCTGTGGTTTGCTCATGGACCTTGACATCTCATCTTCTAACGGGCCATACCACGATGAGTCATTATTTCCCTTCTGTCAAGCCCACTGGAAACCTTATTGTCCAACAACAACCACAATCAACGACTCATTGGATCTCCTGACAGGTCATTGGGAGACCTATTATAACCCACCTGAAGAACCCAGCTTTTTCTAACGACTGCTTACAAACACTCGTTGTTTCCCACAATGAGTCGTCATGTCACCCGTTTTCTGCATTGTCACCCAGCCTAATCCCAAACAACGACTCGTGGTTTGATACCACGAGTCGTACCTTGGCCCGTCTTAAGAGATTTTTCCCAATTTTCTGCAGTTTTCAACTTTTCACTTCTAGGTCTACTCCTACGCACTTTCGGGGTATTACAAAGTCACGAATCGTTACGTGAAGGAACGACTCGTGGAGTTAGTCATCAGCAGGTCTGAAGGATTTTTTATAAAACTCCGGTGCACTCCACGACTTGACACCATGAGTCATTGTCAAGCTCACGACTCGTGGAGTGTCTCGTGAGGTCTGACAACATGATTTTTTCCTGCGTTTTTCTAAGGGCATTTTCGTAAAGTCCTATGCTCCTAACTTCTAAACTATGTCAAGTATTATATGGGACATTTTTAAGGGTTTCTCTAGCCTAATGCCTTATTATTTCATAATAACTCTCAAACTTTTCTTCCTCCTCTCTCTCAAGACTCAAGGATTCACCAAGGGTTTCCTCAAAGCTTCAAGGTGCAAGTTCAAGTAGAATTTCTCCTACCTGGTATGTGGGTTTTTTAACAAGGATATTCTTCCATCCTTGTGCCCCAAAATGTTTTATCAAGAATCCGATTTCAATTATTCTAGAAAAGCATGACTTAGGGTTTCGACTCATGGTGATTTCTTATATGTCTTCTATGAATTCAAAAACCCATTAGGATTAGAAGTTAATTATGCTTATGGAATTATTTTATTATCTTGAATTATTACCTAGATGGATAAAATGCATGATTATAGAATCTTCTTCATAATATGGCTTAAACTTTGATTGGGATTTTACTATTATTCACTAGACTATACCAATGACCCGTAACCATGTCTAAGATATGTGAAGATCGTACGAATTCCCTTAAAAACTAGAATACACGATTTGATAAATATGTTGAGATAAGATTACAATTTATGGGCTTGATCAATTTAAAGTAAGTATGTGTTTTCATTATGTTTTTGATGGAACTGTGTTGGGTATGAGGTAAACCTATGATAATCGCATAATTATTGTATCTTTCTTATGATTGGAGTAAGTTTCTAAATGGGTTCTATGAAATGGAAGTGTCTATCTCTCCCATGATCGCGTTGTAAATGCTTAAGGTATGAGTTAAGTGTGTGGGCTTTCTGTAAATCTAAATATATGAAATAGTGTATCCATGTTGAAGTGTAAATTGGACCTATGTATCCTACATGACCCTGTGTTATATGTTGTATGTTATGAACTCGGAACTTGAATGTTGTGGAAGTGTAATGCATGATGTGAGTCTATAGATGTTCGTTAATGTAAGATGTGTGAATTAAATGTTGATTTGGTACCATGATGATATGAAATATGATGATAAAGCATGAGAATGATCCTTTCGATGTTTAGGCTTGTTGTTAGTAGAAAGTAGCCCTAGTCCTTTCTAAATGAATGTTGTATGATGAGACCAGTAAATGCTCATGTTTCTGATTAGCTATAGTAGCATAGACCTGATTTATAATATCGGATCAGCACCCCTTATGTTCTAGTTAGCCAGGGACTCTTCTTAGCCAAGAATGTTTCCCTTGGTCAGCTCGGGACTCTCCATAGCAGAGAATGACTCCCTAATTCATTCGGGACTCTCCATAGAAGAGGATGACTCCTTAGTTCAGTGGGGAATCCCTATAGCAGAGAATGACTCCCTAGTTCAGTCGGGACTCTTCATAGCAGAGAATGACTCCCTTAGTTTAGTTGGGACTCTCCATAGTAGAGAATGACTCCCTTAGTTATGTTATCAGTATGGCTCAGTTCCTTATGATTAAGACTTTAGTTTAGAAAAGATATAATATTATGAAATGCCAACTCAGTTATCAGTAGGTATCCAATATAGTGTATGATGCTAGCTTCAGCTTCAGCTCTCATTAAATGTTCAGTACTTGACTCTTACGCATGAGTTTGATGATGTTTTAGAATATGATATCCAAATGAAAGTTTCATGTATATATTTGTGTATGTGACCCAGAAGAGAATTTTTGCATTCTAAGTCAGTTATATGTCAATATACTCAGTTTATTTCCTTTGTATACTTATATGTTTAGTTTGCTTACGTTTCCCCGCATGCTCAGTGTATTTCAAGTACTAACCACGTACTTTATGTGCTATATCATTTCATGATATAGATTTAGGTATCCAGACTCAGCCACGCGGTAGACACGCTCGTCCTCCCATTTCAGCGGATTGTGGTGAGTTCTCATCTCTCGAGGATGAGGTCTATGTTCTTATTCAGTTGTATTTCAGTTTTCAGACTTTAGGAGTTAGCTGGGGACCTTTCCCATCAACTCATCAGTTTAGTAGAGGCCTTCAAACATGTGTAATCAAATTCAATCTATGTATTATGTTTTTCTAGATTAAGTCCTTAAGTGTTAAACTTGGCTCTTAAAGTTAGCTTCTGCTCAGTTATGTGTTGCTAGTTGTTTATATTGTTAAGTGTTATGCTATGATTATGCCATGGGTCAAATTGGAGCCTTTCGGGGTTCCTTGTCCCATGTTACAACTAGGGTGTAAACTCGGGTTGTGACATTAGTTAATTGCTTTTCTCATGTTGATTTTTTAGTTATCATATTCATGTCATGGGTCAACTTGGAACCATTTGTGGTTATAGGTTCCGTGTCTCGGTCCGGACCTATGTTGAGGTCGTGACAAGTCGAGTCTTCAACTCCTGAAAAATCTTCTCACATGCATCGGACCACTGAAACTTCACTTTCTTCTGATTTAGTCTGGTCAAAGGAGAGGCAATGGAGGAAAATCCTTCTACGAACGATCTGTAATAACCAACTAGGCCAAAGAAATTCCTGATGTATGATAGAGAGGTGGGTCTTGGCTAGTCCTTGACTGTTGCTACTGCTTCTATCTTTTGAGGATCTACTTGAATACCCTCACTAGCGACAACATAATCGAGGGATGCCACTAATTTTATCCATAACTTACACTTGCTGAATTTAGTGAACAACTGGCAGTCCTTGAGAGTCTGCAATACAATCCTCAAATGATATGCATGTTCCTTTTCTGTTCTGGAGTAAACCAGAATATCGTCTATGAAGAAAATGACGAACTTGTCCAGATACGTCTTGAATACTCTGTTCATCAAATTCATAAAAGCTACAGGAGAATTTGTTAGTTCAAAAGACATAACTACAAATTTGTAGTGACCATATCGAGTTTTGAAGGCTGCTTTTGAAATGTCCATTCTATGACCCTAAGCTGATGGTATTGTCACGACACGAACATAGGCCCAGATAGAGATACGAGACAAGGAACCCCTAGAGGCTCCAAGTTGATCCATTGCATGAATGTAGTAACTAAGAGCAAACAACAAGCAGAAACTGAAAAATATGCTTAAGCGGAAGTCTGCATACATATCAAGCTAAAACAGGGTCAACAATGACAAGCTGATTTTCTACATACTATCTGAAAAACCTCTAACATAACTGATGAGCTGATGGGACAACTTCCCCAACTAGCTCTACAAAAGACTATAACTGAAATAACATAACAATAAGTAATTGAATGTCCTTGAAGGATGAAGACTCACAGCACTAGCTAAACAGGCCTAAGAGGGAAGCAGGACTAATAATGCAGTTGAGAGTGATCTCTCAGACCTGTATCATGAAATGATACAGTATAGAGTATGCGGTTAGTACTTGGAATGTACTGAGTATGCAAGGTAAGTAAAGCGGATAGTTAAAAAATACATAAGAGTAGGACAACATGAACATGAAGTAAATAACATAATATAAGCATGAGGGCTCAAAGTTTTCAAACCATTCATAATCTAGTCATAATCCTAGTCATAAGAGAAACCTTATAAAAACATAACTTGAGCCAAAGTAACACAAACGAAACAATGCATAAAGTATAAGGAACACTGGGAGAACTCGTCTTAACCGACACCATCATGATAGAGCTTACATGATGTCCCGACTATCTCGCTCAAGTGGGCAGAGCTATCCTAGGCTTGCCAGGAAAGGGACGTGCATGATGTGATATCACAAGGGGGAATTCGTGAATACATGTACCTATGGTGATACTTAGTTCTAAGACCATGGGTTTACCTGACCGTCGGGTCTACTTAGTGTTAAACACTGCTCTCGAAAACATGCATATGAGGCTCCTATAGTAATTGTGAAATCATTCATGAAGTTCATGGACCAATAAATCATAACATACTTGATCATACTTAAAATACATGATTGGCTATGAGTAAGGGCCCGTGAGTCGGCCAAAAGTCATAAATTCGTAAATCATGAAGAGCATGCAAATTTGTGAAATTTCATATACTTGACATTCATAAATCCACGAAGAGTACTTGAATAGAAAACTGATTATAAATCATAATTCATAATTTAGGGTTAGGAAGATCAAAATCCTAATAGAATCATAATTTGACTGTTCATAAACCTTGCATAATTTGGGCATAGATTGATTTAGATTTGAAACCATAAAATAAATAATCAATTTAAATATAAAATTTGCCCATAGATCTTAAAAAAACATTTGGAACATAAAGGGAATTGACCCATAATCAAATCAAAGAGAATTCCATAAATTTGGGATTAAAACCCCATAAGATCATCAAATTTACTTTAATACTTGAATTCATAAACATAGAGGGAAATTTGGGTATGAGAGTAAAGAGGGACTCTCATTCACAACCCCACATACCTGGGTAGTCTGATCTTACACTCTCCCTTGAAAGCCTAAAGGAATTGGGAAATTCTCAAGCTTGATCTCCAATGGAACACTCTAAACTTGCATGCATGGAATGAAAAGGCTTATGATAGGCTCAGTACTCTTAAAACCCTTATAACTGAGCTTAAAGTAATATAGTTTAGGATCTTAGAGCTTAGTATTTATGAAAATTCCCTTAATGAAAAATATAAAAATGCAAAACTATCATTCATCACGGGCCTCACCACGAGTCGTACCATGAAGTAATGACTCATGGCTGCCACTCGTGATCACCACTGGCCACCTGGTAACTTACTAGATTCACACCACGACTTCATCCCACGGCTCGTGGTTTCCCTCCACGAGTCGTAACATCACCTGTGACCTTATCTCCCCCACAATCCTGACCACGAGTCTTACCCACATACCATGACTCATGGTGTGACTCGTGGTCACGACCCTAGACTCCAGG
>JACEIK010004839.1:60861-74246 GCA_018107945.1 Datura stramonium
CACCCTTCTCACACTTAGAGTTGAATATTTGGAGGTGGACTATTTCATATAGGGGTCCAACATCGAGAAACGATAATGAAGATGGGTCAGACTTTAATATCTGCTTCGGCTTCCCATGTAGCTCCCTCAACTTGTTGATTTATCCACAAACCTTTACTGAAGCTACTTCTTTGTTACTTAGATTCCAAACTTGACGATCAAGTATTTCAACCAGAACCTCTTCATAGCTAAGGCTATCCTTAACACCTACGCTCTCCATCGGAACAACCAAAGCCGAATCACCCATGCACTTCTTTAAAAGCGACCATGGAAAACTGGATGTACTGAAACCAATTCTGAGGGCAGCTCCAACTCATACGCTACCTTGCCAAAACGTCTTACAATCCAGTACAGGCCAACATAAGGGAGATTAATTTTCCCATTATTCTCGAACCTCATCACTCCCTTCATGGGAGACACCTTCAAAAACACCCAATCATCAACTTCAAACTCAAGTTCTCTCCTCCTCACATCCGCATAGGACTTTTGGCGACTCTGAGCTATTTTCAACCTTTTCCTTATAAGTTGAACTTTTCCCATATCCTAATGAACCAAATCTTGTCCTATCAATGTAGCTTCACCAACTTCGAACCAACCAATGGGCGATCTATATCTCTACCCATAAACAGCCTCAAACAGAGTCATTTGGATTTTGGAATGGTAATTGTTGTTATATGCAGATTCGATGAGAGGTAAATGATCATCCCAACTACCCTTGAAATCAATCACACATTCTCTCAACATATCCTCAAGAGTATGAATGGTGCGTTCAGCCTGACCATCTGTTTGCAGGTGAAAAGTTGTACTAAGCTTGACCCGAGTACCAAGTCCCTTCTGAAATGATATCCAAAACTAGGAGGCAAAATGAGTACCTCTATCTGATATGATGGACAAGGGCACTCCATGCAACCAAAATAACTCTTAAATATACAATTTAGCATAATCCTCCATTGAGTCGGTAGTCTTGATCGGTAAGAAATGAGCTGCTTTGGTCAACCTATCCACAATCACCCATATGGAGTCACACTGTCGACGAGTACGAGGCAACCCTGTAATGAAGTCCATATTGGTTTCCTCCCACTTCCAAGTAGGAATGCTAATGTCTCGAAGTACACTTCCAGGTCATTGATGATCAACCTTCACTTGCTGACAATTCAGATATTTAGTCACAAACTCTGCTATGTCCTTCTTCAGGCTATTCCATCAATAGACATCCCGTAGTTCACGATACATCTTGGTGGCAACTGATGTATAGAATATCCGTAACCATGAGCCTCATGCAACATCCGCTCTCTCAAGTCATCAATACTCGGTACACATAAACGACCCAAATATCGTAGTACATCTCCCCTTGGGAGAAAACCTCCACCTTCTGATTTTGAAAAGCTTTCTTTAACTTTACCAAAATAGGATCCTTGTCTTGCCTAGCCTTGACCTCAGTCACCAAGGAAGATTCGAATCCATCCTGAACAATGACACTATCATCTGTCGAGTCAACAAGACAAACTCCTAGTCGTGCAAGCTGATGCACATCCTTTACTAACTCTTTCCACTCCTCATCTATATGGGACACACTCTCCATAGAAAGCCTGCTAAGAGCATATGTCACCACATTGGCCTTGCTTGGATGATAAAGGACACTTATATCATAATCCTTATGAAGCTCCAACCACCTTCTTTGACGTAGATTTATATCCTTTTGGGTAAGCAAGTACTGAAGGCTTTTGTGGTCTGTGAACGCATCTACATGGACCCCGTACAGATAGTGTCTCTAAATTTTCAAGGCAAATACTACCGCTGCCAACTCGAGGTCATGAGTTGGATAGTTCTTTTCATGGACTTTAAGATGCATGGAAGCATAGGCTATGACCTTACCATGCTGCATTAATACACAACCGAGGCCGATCCTCGAGGCATCACAATATACCACAAGCCCATCGGTACCCTCAGGTAGGATCAACACTGGTGCTAAGGTGAGTCGAGTTTTCAACTCTTGGAAGCTTTTCTCATAGGCCTCCGACCATTAAAATTTTTCATTCTTCTAGGTCAACTTAGTCAACGGTGTTGCAATGGACGAAGACCCTTCAAAAAACCTCCTGTAGTAACTAGCTAAGCCCAGGAAACTCCTGATATTTGAAGGACTAACTAGTCTAGGCTAATTCTTCACAACTTCTATCTTTTGAGAGTCCACATGTACACCCTCACTTGACATCACATGACCCAAAAATGCTACTGATTCTAACCAAAACTCACACTTTCTTAATTTAGCATACAATTGGCAATTTTTTAGAGTCTGTAGCACCACTCTCAAATGAGTAGCATGCTCCTCCTCGCTCCGAGAGTATTTGAGAATGTCATTTATGAACACAATCATGAATATGTCCAATTATGGCTTGAACACCCTGTTCATCAAATCCATAAAAGTTGTAGGAGCATTTGTTAGTCCAAAAGACATAACTACAAACTCGTAGTGACCATACCAAGTCCTGAAGGCTGTCTTCGAGATATCACTTTCTGTAACCCTGAGCCGATAATATCCGGATTTGAGGTCTATCTTTGAAAAATACTTGGCACCCTAAATCTAGTCAAACAAGTCATCAATTATGGGGAGGGGGTACCTATTATTGACGGTGACCTTGTTCAACTGCCGATAGTCAATGCACATCCATGGGAACCATCCTTCTTCCAGACAAAGAGTACTATTGCACGCCACAAGGATTTGCTAGGTCTGATGAAACCTTTGTCTAAGAGATCCTTCAACTACTCCTTCAACTCCTTTAGCTCAACTGGAGACATTATGTAAGGAGGAATAGATATAGGGTGCATATCGGGAAGAAGGTCGATGCCAAAGTAGATCTCCCACTCGGGAGGAATTCCCGATAGATTATCTAGAAATACTTATGGATATTCACACACTACAGGGACTTACTGGATAGTCGGGGTTTCAGATGTAGCATCCTTAACTCTAACTAGGTGGTACACGCAACCCTAAGAAATCATCTTTCTAGACTTAAGGTAGGAAATGAAACGACCTACAGGCACAACTGAACTACCCTTCCACTCTAGGACTGGCTCAGTCGGAAATTGAAATTCTACCTCACGGGTTCTACAATTTATTGAGGTATAACATGCATGTAGCCAGTCCATGTCAAAGATAACATCAAAATCTGTCATGGCTAGCTCTACTAAATCTGCTGAGGTGACTTTCTGAAGGACTGTGACGAGGCAATTTCTGTATACCCATTGAGTTATAACTGAATCGCCGGTTGGAGTAGAGACAGAGAAGGGTTCTGATAGGATTTCGAGACTAACTCTAAAACTACTAGCAACATAGGACATCACAAAAGATAAAGTAGCCCCAGGGTCTAACAATGCATATACATCAAAGTGGAATACTCATAACATACCAGTAACTACATCTGATGAAGTCTCCTGCTCCTGATGAGATGCAAGGTCATAAAACCTATTCTGGTGCTACCCACCACCAACACCGGTGGCCGCACCCTGCTGAGCTAGGCGTGCTGATGTTACTATTGAACTAGTAGCCTGAGTACGGCCCCTATCATCACCCTGTCTGGCCAACGGGCACTCCCAACGCCTGTGCCCAGATCTACCATACCAAAAGCAGATATCTGATCTAATCAATCACTCTTTTATGTGATTCTTTCCACACGTCCTGCAGACCATAAAGGTACGCTCTACCTGCATGCTCCTCTGTCTCTTCGAACCTGATGCTCTACTCCTCTGGTCATCTCGTGGCCTAGATGGAGCACTGGACGATGATGACACTGGAGCTAATGACCTCTGATGGGACTGCTTACGATGTTCTCCCCCTAACCTCTGATAGGAGAACCCAAAACTATTTGTCCTGACCCTCTTGGCTTCCTTCTCTCTCAAATGCACTACCTCCATCTACTAGGCATAAAAAACCAGTAGAGGAAATTTGATGTCCTGATGAAGCATAGCAGTCCTACAATCCTTGACCAGGTTGTCCGATACTCCGTGCACAAACTTGCTCACCCAAGCTCTCTGATCAACCACTATCTCTGGTGCAGTTTGGACAAGCGGGTAAATTCTAAAGCATACTCCTGGACTGTCATATTATTCTACTTCAGGTTCATAAAATCAGCTGCCTTGATCTCCCTCATCTCACGGGGAAAGAACCGATCCAAAAACATTGTAAGAAAATCATCCCATCTAATGGGACCCGCTCCAACTATCCTTCTACCCTTCCATTTTTTAAACCAGATATAGGAAACTCCTTTCAACTAATTAGAGTCTAGGTTTGCACACTCCTCCCCTGTAAACCCTATAATCTTGGTGATCTTCTGGATCTCATCAATAAACTCATGCAGATCCTCGTCCACCATCGATCCGAGGAACTCTGGATGGTTCATCCTAAGAAAGTTCTTGAATCTTGCCCGCCACCGCGTTCCCATTTGGGGGGACATGCGCTATCGCTTGCTGGTTGACCTGGGCGGTCAATGCTGGTGCCAACATCTAGATGGTTGCCCTAAACTCCACATGGGCAACCTGCTCAAGCACATGATCCTCGGGGGCCGGGGGCCTGTTGGTGCCTATCTTCATTGCCATTCTCATGGCCATTTCCATTTTTATTTTTTCTTCAATTAACTCGGCAAGGAGGCATGATTCTGCAAACGCTTATAGCACGAGTTAGAAGGATAGAGAGACATTTCATCACACGATATAGATCACGAAAGAAGGGAAGTTTCCTAAAATGTTTTGTAGCCTTTTCATCATAAGTGTGGCACACTTCATACCCATGAAATAGACTTATTTAATGCGGATTTCATACACCCTAGGACACTTCAAAACATAAACTTCGATACAAAATTTGTCAAGACCCGAACATAATCCCGGATAGAGACACAGGACAAGGAACCCAAAGAGGCTCCAAGTCAACCCATGGCATTAATGTAGTAGCTAAGAGCAAACAAAAAACATAAACTGAAATAATAAAACATGCTTAAGCGGAAGTCTGCATACATATCAAGCTAAACCAGGGTCAACAATGACAAGCTGATTTTCTACATACTATCTAAAAGGTCTCTAACATAACTGATGAGCTGATGGGACAACTTTTCCAACTAGCTCAACAAAACGCTACCTCAAAAATGATATTTAGCAGCAATTATTTACTAGCAATAAATGAATTACCATTAATTTATTCATTGAACTTAAATATTAGAAACAATTAGACATTAGCCTTGAAATAATATCTTTTCGCTGGCAACTAAAGAGAATGGTCATTAAAAGTTAATACTTGAAAGCCAATTTTTTCTAATTTAATCTTCCCTCCAATTTTTTTTAAATGTTCCCTCCATTTCTCCAGTACCTCATTGTAAACCTATAATAGACACACAACCAAGTAACTCACTTTGAACTATTTTCCAAGCAGATGAAATAGAACCATCGACGGCACCATCACCATTACCAAGTAACCGGCTCATATCTCTCTATCTATCCATCTTTATCTCTCCTTCCTCTATTTGGATTTTTTCATTATTGATGTCTTCCTTTCTGCTTTTAGAATATGAAATTCTTATCTCTCAACATTTACCCCTCATTAGTTTCTGCCATAAGATTGTTACATACTCAGGACCTAGGTTTGTATTGTCTTTATTTACTTATTTTTGTCTATTTTAGTTTATATAACTTTTCATTGATTTTCTTTTAAATAAATTTTCTCTTGCATTAGTGACTTTCTTAATTAACTCTCCAATTGTTACTCAATTGTAAGATTTTAATTGTTCTTCCCATTTGGGATTTTCCTTCAAGGATTTGGAATTGGTGGAACAACTTGATACTTATTTAATTAGAAGATTGGCTTGATTATGATTCATTTATTTATGTCATATTGTTTGCATATTCTCTTCTAGAGAACACATTCAAGAGGCTTGTTTGGTGTTTGATAAAATGTCACACAGAATCTGAGTAACAACAAATAAGATGAGATTTTTATATATAATGAGGATGTAACAATTAATCCTTAATAGCTTCTATCAGTTATGAACATGCTCACATATTGAGCGATGTTGGAATATCATCTAGTTTCTTGTACTAACTAGATAATATGAACTAAAGATATTCATAAGAATTTCCCATCAGTATTAACGAGTATCACTATTGATCAAAGCTCCAAAGATTTGTATTTGAACTGTTTCGATGGTCTGAAAACTTTCCCTAATTTAAATTAGTTATGAACTATTATATTCATAAGCCAAATTTTTCCGGAACTCGGAGCTGATATTATATGTTCTCCACAAATCACTCAAAGGAAACATATTCTATATGTTGCATAGATATATATCAAATTAATAGGACCCTTTTTTCATGGCTAATGGGTGTAATAGCTCCATTTATGAGTTTTTTCTAGTAGTAGTATTGATCAAAGTCTTATGTTCGGACTTCTTCAATGGTCTGATATCTTTGCCTAATTTAATGCAGTTGTGGTGTTTAGCCAAATTAAATTATTTTAGCTCTTGTATACCTCTATTATCATTAATCAGGAGTTACTGGGGGATACAGGGAACTTGATAAATTTTATAGGCAAATTATAATGATACAGTCAACTAGTTTTAGACTAGCTTTTGACAGCTTCACCATGGCTCCTTTTATGAGCTTGTAATTACTTTTTAGCACTCCCCTGAGTCCTACTTTTGATGTGAATATCAGATGTTACCAAAAAACTTACGTCCTTTTTCCATATAGTATTTCATCTTCCATAATAATGCACAACTCCTTCCTTTTATAATAAGGACAAATCCCACCTTATATTTTAATTGACTTCCTCTCCAAGCTATTCTAGGATCCACTACATTTTATTTTTCTTGTGATTTTCCTCTTCTATAATGTATACAATATTTTGTCCAATTATGCTCCAAATTTCTTCATGTTTGCGACGTATTTCTATAATTTTATTCCTACATATAAAAATATAATACTAAGATCAATCACTACAATTAATACTCAAAATACGATAAAAGTACTAAAATATGAGGCAAATAATGATTAAACATATGCATTTTATGTCGAACATCAGTAACAATAACAACAATATACCTAGTGTAATCTCTCAAGTGGGAGCCTAAGATCATTAAGGTTTAAAAAATTCAGGCTACCTTTTATTGTTCAGTTTTGTTTGCAACAAACTCTAAGTCTTTGAAAGCTTTGTCAGGGGTTCTAGTTCTTTTTGTTAGATAATTCTGTACTTGTACGGTTATACAAATGATATTACTTATTTGTGAAGCAGCAACCTTATGTCTTTATTTGCATTAAAGCATATCAGACATATTAGCCACTCAATTGTTTCAGAAAAGGTGTGAGCATATATCATCATTTGAGACTAACTTTGATAAGTTATATTATTTCATGACCTTTTACATGTTTGATGTTTAGAGATAAATATAATGTCTTCTTCATTAAGGTTAGCTAAATTATGATGAGCAAATGATTTGGTGATACACAAAACTAAGTGCAGTGTAGCCCTTCTTTCTCTGTTGTTGCTAAGCTAGAATAACCTTAAAATTATGAAACCACCTACAATTATAGTATCTTGTGGCCTAAATTTATAATGAGATTAAAAGTAAAAATTGTGTTAATCGTAAAATATTATTCATTTCATGCAATAATCATCAAGTTTAGATCATCTAGGAAAAAGATGATCTGCATGTAAGAAAAGAAATTGTATCATGGTCAAAGGAGCATATGAATTCTTAAATAAATACATAAGCAAGTACTAATATAGTTACTTCATATAAGAGTAGCCAACTAGTTGTACAATTTATTTGAACTTCACTTGAGGAATGCTAATTTTTACCTTTCTTCGACCTTTTAAGCTAATATTAAGTCTGACAAAAAGTGTTGAATTAGCTTTACATTTTATTTTATTATTCTCTCTTTTATTTTATTTTTAAAATTGCTCATCCTTTCTGGTATGCTAATACTATAAATTGAAATACTTCATAGTTATTTTGCGTATGTCATTAATGTTGGTAGTTTATGTCAAGACATATAAATAAATACTTTAGATTTCATCTTTTGATATTCACTTATTTTATTATTTCAGGTCATACAGTATGATGTTCGAAAATTAGCATGTGGAAGATTTCAATCAGACGAATAATTACAGAAATTATTTGAGGATTATGCATTTATTGTTTTGTTGCTGTCAGTATTCAATAGGATTAGTTATAATTAGATTAGTTATTTATCTAAAAAAATTTAAGTTTATCATACGGTGGATGGATGGTACGTTAATATTATGAATTAGTATTTGATTTTGTTTATCATGATTTAATTAAATATATTACGCTTTTGTAAATTAAAGGTAATATGTATTATTAGCATTTGTTAGTTAGAATATTATTTTAGGTAATAATAAATTGGACAAATAAGAGAAAAATCCAAGTATCGTATTAGTTTGCATTACAATTGTCACTAAAATTTCAATCTTTTACAACAATAAATTGTACTTTTTATTTGCCGCCAAAAGGTTGAACATTTATCGATAATTTATTTGAATTAGCGGCAATAAAAAAGTACACTAGAAGTGGAAACTATGTTCTTATCGGGATATATTTAATAGCCATTACAATTGCCAATAACAAATTGCCTTTAAAACTTGTATATTTTAACGGCAATTGAATTAGATTTGGAGACAATAAAGTGGACTATAAAAGGTGGGAACTAAGCCAATTTTGTATGGATTTAGCAGAAATTTTAATAGTCGCTAAGTGATTGACACTAATGCTTACACCTTTTAGCAGCAATAAAAATAACTTTTACCAGCGTTGAACTAAATGGCCGCTAAAGGCTTTAGCGACGTCAATATCACCGACTAAAGTTTAATGGTCGGTAAATGTTTTGGTGGCAAACCTATTTCCATTAAAGACCTTTTTTATTGTCTCTAAAGGCCCTTTTTGTTGTAGTGAAAGTCTATAACTGAAATAACATAACAATAGGTAACTGAATGTCCTCGAAGGATGAGGATTGACCAACAGTGCTAAACAGGCCTGAGGGGAAAGCAGGACTAATGATGCGGTTGAGAATGATCCCTCAGATCTATATCATAAATGATACAACATAAAGTATGCGGTCAGTATTTGAAATGTAGTGAGTATGCAAGGTAAGTAAAACGGACAGTTAAAAAATACATAAGAGTTCATGAGAGTAGAACAACATGAACATAAAGTAAATATCAAAATATAAACATGAGGGCTCAAGGTTTTCAAATAATTCATAATCTAGTCATAATCATTTTCATAAGAGAAACCTTATCAAAACATAACTTGAGTCAAATTACATTAACGTAATGATTCATAAATCATGAGGAACACTGGGAGAACTCATCTTAACTGACACCATTATGATATAGCTTATATTATGCCCCAACTATCTCACCCAAGTGGGCAGATCCATCCCAGGCTTTTCACAAAAGGGACGTGCATGATGTGATATCACAAGGGAAAATCCATGAATACATATATCTACGGTGGCACGTAGTTCTGAGACCACGGGATTTTCCTGAAAGTCGAGTCTACTCGGTGCCAGACACTGTTTCCAAATACATTCACGTGAGTCTCATATAGTAATAATGAAACCATTCATGAATTTCATGGCCCAATAAATCATAACATACTTGATCATACTTGATATACATGATTGTCCATGAGCAAGGGCCCGTGAATCGATCAAAAGTCAAAAATTCGTAAGTCATGTAGAGCATGCATATTTGTGAAATTTCATATACTTTACATTAATAAATCCACGAAGAGTACTTGAAGAGAAATCAGATAATAAATCACAATTCATAATTTAGGGTTAGGAAGATCAAAATCATAATAGAATTATAACCTGACTTTTCATGAAACCTTGCATAATTTGGGCATAGATTGATTGAGATTTGAAATCATAAAATAAATAATTAATTTAAATATAAAATCTACCCGCTGATCTTAAAACAACATTTAGAACATAAAGGGAATTTACCCATAATCAAATCAAAGAGAACTCCACAAATTTGGGCTTAAAACCCATAAGATAATGAAATTTACTTTAATACTTGAATTCATAAATATAGCAGGAATTTGGGGCATGAGAGTGAAGATGGACTCTCATTCACAACCCTACATACCCGGGTAATCTGATCTTACGGTCTCCCTTGAAAGCCCAAAGGAATTGGAGAAGGAATTGGGGAATTTTCAAGCTTGATATCCAATGGAACACTTTAAACTTGCATGCATGGAAAAGAAAGGCTTATGAGAGGCTAAGTACTCTTAAAACCCTTCTAACTGAGCTTAAAATGATGTAGTTTAGTACTTTAGAGATTAGAGTTTACTAAAATACCCTTAATGAAAAATTTGGGAATTGAACATTGTAAGTCATCACGGGCCTTACCATGAGCCATACCATGAAGTAACGACTCATGTTCGCCACTCGTGATCACCACTGGCCAACTGGAAACTTACTAGACTCATACCACAACTCGTGGTTCCTACCACGAGTCTAGTCGTAATATCACCTGTGACTTCATCTCCCCCACGACCTTGAGCATAAATCGTACCCACATACCAGGACTCATGGTGTGATTCGTGGTCTGGACACTAGACTCCAGGTCTTCTTCACAACTCCTCCTATGATTCGTCCTTCCTTCCCACGACTCATACAACGAGTCGTTCTGAGTCATTTTTCAAGCATTTTCTACTGATCACATTCCCAAATCCCGAGTCTAATCTTAGGCACTTCTGGGGTAGTACAGATATTTGGATTTGAGATCTACCTTGGAAAAATAGCTAGCTCCCTGGAGTTAGTCGAACAAGTTATCAATCCTGGGTAGAGGATACTTGTTCTTGACTGTGACCTTGTTCACCTAATGGTAGTCGATGCATATTGTAAGTGTACCATCCTTCTTTTGCATAAATCGAACTGGGGCACCCCATGGAGAGATGCTGGGTCTGATAAAGCCCTTATCTAAAAGGTCTTTCAGTTATTCTTTTGAATATTTAAGCTCATATAGAGCCATTCTATAAGGATAAATTGAGATAGGCTGGGTATTTGGGAGAAGGTCAATACTGAAGTTTATTTCCCGCTCGAGAGGGGCTTCGGAAAAATCATTGGGAAACACATCTAGAAACTCACTAATAATTGGAACTGAATAAAAAGTCGGGGTTTTGGAACTAGAATCCTTGACCCTAACCAAGTGATAAATGTATTCTTAGAGATTATTTTCCTAGCCTGAAGGTATGATATGAACTAAGTCTTAGGCGCTGAAGTACTACCCTTCCACTCCATGACTTGTTCATTAGTTAACTAGATGTCAAGCACCCTAAATTTGCAATCAACTTACGCATAACAAGAATGTAGCCAGTCCATGCCAGAATGAGGTCAAAATCGACTACATCTAACTTTACTAGATCAACTGAGATGACTTTATGTAACATTTTGACTAGGCAACCCCATACACCCGGCTGGCTTTAACTGACTCACCAACCAGAGTAAACACTGAAAATGGCTCTGAGAGAATTTATAGGCTAATATCAAACTAGACTGCAATATAAGGAATCACAAAAGAAAGTGTGGCTCCTAGATCTAGTAAAGCATAAATATCTATCTGAAATAGATGTAACATCAGTTACTATATCAGGTGAGTTCTCCTAGTCCTGACGGGAGGATAGAGCATAGAATCGGTTCTGGAGCTAACCGCCACTTGTACTTGAAGTAGTACCCAAAGTAGTACCCTGCTAAGCTCAGTGACCTAGCGAAACTACTAATATAGTGGACTGGACCTTCCCCTATCCTGTTGACGGGTAATCCCTCAACCTGTGACCCATCTGTCCACAACCGAAACAACCCTCCTTGCCAAGACAACACTCACTTGGATGGTTCTTACCATACTTAGGGAATATTGGAAAAGTGCGGTTGGTGAAGACATGGCTCTAAGACGGGGAGCCTAACGCTCCACCCCTCTGATATTTATAGGGCCTAGAAGAAAGAACACTAGCTAATGAGGATGCTGGAGGCCTTTGTTGCCACTGTGGGAGACTACCACCACCAGATCTCTGTTGTAGATACTCGAACTAACCTTTCCATGCCCATTTACATTCCCTCTCTATCTCCTTCAGCTTCCTGTGCATGGATAATAAGCATGGAGATGTCTATCTCGTTAATAGGCATGTCAGTCTTGCACTCCTTAACTAACAAGCCTAAGATCCCATTCACAAATTTGAGCATGTGAGCCCTTGGCTCAACAACCATTTTTGGAGCATACTTGGATAGTTGAGTGAACTTTAATGCATACTCCTATACTATCATATCATTTTTCCTCAAGTTGATGAATTCTACAGCCTTCTCTTCCCCCAAATCACGAGGAAAGAATCTGTCTAGGAATACACTCACAAACTCATCCCACTTCACTGGGCCTATACCAACCCATCTCCCTTCCTTCCACTATCTATACCATATCTAGGCCACTTCTTTCGGCTGATAGGTGGCCAATTCTACACTCTCGACGGAGATAACATCCATGATTTGGGTGATCTTCTGAACCTTGTCGATGAACTCCTATATGTATTCATCTACCTTAGACCCATGAAATTCTGAAGGATTTATCCGAGTAAAGTCCCGAACTATTGTAGCAATTGTCGGTCCACCTGCATTTGTAGGCACGTTGGCTTACTGTTTGACCTGGTTGGTCACCGGTTAGGCTAGCATCTGAATAGCAGCCCTGAATTTGGCAGTGTCACTTGATCATCCTGAGGGGCTACTAGAGCTGGTGGGGCTTATTGGTTGGTATTACCAGCCCTCCTTCAATTTCCTCTTCTAGGAGGCATCGAAAACTGAGAAGGGTAGAGCACGAGTTAGTAGGACATCTTTATAAATTCATACTCTACCAATGATAAAAGTCATAAAGAAAAGGGAATTTTCCTAAAAATGCCTTGTAGCCTCCTCCTCATAATTATGGTGCGCTTCACACCCATGAAAAGAACTATACATAATGCCAATCAGACATCCTAGGACACTCTAAACCTGAGGCTTTGATACCATGTTTGTCACGATCCGAGTCTACACTATGGATGCAACATGATACTTAGAAACACAAATGTCTCCAAGCTAACCCATGGCTTCACATAACTCTATTATGACTTATCTACTATAAAAGATTATTAAGTGGAATCTATTTATAATCAAATAAACAAACACTTTCATAAGTAAAGTGTAATGCCCCGAAAACTCAAAATCTAATTTTGGGACTAAAAAAGCTGTAGAAAAGCTAAAAGATGACCTACCTAACGACTCTTTAAGTGACCCCACGACTCGTTAGATGA
>JACEIK010004839.1:78025-107215 GCA_018107945.1 Datura stramonium
TTTCACCCCGTAGTCCTGTCCTTGTGGGTTCGACATTCCGGTTCTTAAAAAGAGCCACTATATTACTTGCACGACCCGTACACTTGCGGGCTCATCATTAACTCTTCTGAGAGTGCTGACCTAGCTGCCTTCTAGTTAAAAGGGGTAGCTCAGGTCTGGTATGAATAGTGGAAAGAGGGGCGGCCAGCGAGAGTAGGACCAGTTTAGTGGGAGGAGTTCCACACAACTTTCTTGGATAGGTTTTTCCCTCGGGAGCTGAGGGAGGCAAAGATAGCTGAGTTTATGAATTTGAGAAAGGGCAAAAGAACCGTGGAGAAGTATTCTCTAGAGTTTACTCAGTTGTCTAAGTACGCTCCGGGGATGGTAGCCGAGCCAAGGGATCGCATGCTGAAATTTGTGAACGCAGTGTCGAACCTGGTCCTCAAGGAGTGCAGGACAGCGATGCTGATTAAGGATATGGAGCTCTCTAGCTTGATTGTCTATGCCCAGCAGATTGAGGCTGAAAAGCTGAAGGATATGGAGCGGAAGAAAAAATGGGCAAGGACTGGCCATTCAAATTTTGGCCATCAGAGGTCTAGCAGTAGTAGCCGCCCACAGCAGCAGCAACAGTAGCAGAGAGCCTCTGCACCCAGTTCCACTAGCGCCCCAACCTTTCGGTCCTGTTAGGATTAGAGGGATGGGTCATCTGGCACTCAGTATCAGGCCCATAGTATCGGGAACAAGTATCTAGTTTGTCCCAAGTGTGGTAGGAACCACCCGGGAGAGTGCCTTTAGGGTCGAGAAGGCTGTTTTGGTTGTGGACAGCTTGGACATCGGCTCAGAGAGTGCCCATTAGCTGGGCGGGGGAGACCAAAATCCACCACATCATTAGCTCCAACAGGTCAACCAGCCCAACAGGCTAACACATCAGGTATGAATGACGATCAGCGTCAAAATCATTTTTATGCTCTGTCTTCCCGTCAGGATTAGGAGAGCTCACCTGACGTAGTCATGGATATGTTACGTCTCTTTCATCTAGACGTGTATTCCCTCGAGATCAGGAGCCACACTTTCATCGTGACTCCCTACACAGTAGTCCAGTTCAATATCAGTCCAGAGGTCCTCTCAAAACCATTCTCAGTCTTCACCCCAGTTTGCTAGTCAGTTAGAGCCAGCTGGGTGTATAGAAACTGCCCAGTCTCAGTCCTGAATAAAGTCATCCCAACTGACCTCGTAGAGTTAGACATGGTCGATTTTGACCTTATCCTTGGAATGGATTGGTTACACTCCTGCTATGCCTCAGTTGATTGCAGAACTAGAGTTGTCAAGTTCCAGTTTCAAAATGAACCAATGTTAGAATGGACTGGTAGTAGTTCAGCACCTAAGGGTAGGTTTATTTCCTACCTTAAGGCCCAGAAACTCATCTCCAAGGGATGTATCTATCATTTAGTTCGGGTCAAGGATTCCAACTCTAAGACCCCAACTATCCAGTCAGTTCCAGTAGTCAGCGAGTTCCCAGATGTTTTTCTAGAGGATCTTCTCGAAGTTCCCCCTGAACGGGAAATAGACTTCGGAATAGACCTCCTCCCAAATACTCAGCCCATCTTCATCCCTCCTTACAGAATGGCTTCAGCTGAGCTTAAGGAGTTGAAGGAGTAGCTAAAAGATCTTCTTGACAAGGGTTTTATCAAACCCAGTATCTCTTCCTGGGGTTCCCCAGTGCTACTCGTGCGTAAGAAGGACAGTACCCTCAGAATGTACATAGATTACCGTCAGCTAAACAAAGTCACAGGCAAGAACTGGTATCCCCTACCCAGAATTGACGACCTGTTTGACCAACTTCAGGGAGACAGTTGTTTCTCAAAAATTAATCTCAGGTCAGGGTACCATCAGTTAAGGGTTAGAGAGAGTGATATACCGAAAACAGATTTTATAACTCGGTATGGTCACTATGAGTTTGTGGTGATGTCCTTCGGGTTAACAAATGCCCCAGTAGCCTTCATGGATTTGATTAATAGGGTCTTCATGCAGTATCTGGATATGTTCATCATTGTATTTATCGACGACATTCTAGTATACTCTAGAAATAAGGAAGAGCATGCCAATCACCTAAGACTAGCATTACAGACACTCAGAGACCGCTAGTTATTTGCTAAGTTTAGTAAGTGCAAATTTTGGTTAAAGTTTGTGACTTTCTTAGGTCATGTGGTCTTCGTTGAAGGGATACAAGTAAATCCTCATAAGATAGTGGCAGTGAAGGATTAGCCCAGACCTACCTCTCCTACTGAAATTAGGAGTTTTTTTGGCTTAGCAGGTTACTACCGATGATTTGTGGAAGGTTTCTCCTCCATAGCATCGCCTCTGACCAAGTTAACCCAGAAGAAGGTGAAATTCCAGTGGTCGGATGAGTGTGAGAAGAGTTTCCAGGAGTTGAAGAATCAACTAACTACTACTCCAGTTCTGACCTTGCCAAAGAAATAGATGGATTAGTGGTTTATTGTGATGCCTCTAGAGTAGGACTTGATTGTGTTCTAATGCAATGGGGCAAAGTGATAGTCTACGCCTCTAGACAGCTCAAAGTTCATCAAAATAATTATCCAACTCATGACTTGGAGTTGGCAGCGGTGGTTTTTGCACTAAAAATATGGAGGCATTACTTATATAGAGCTCATTTAGATGTACTTACAGATCATAAGAGTCTTTAGTATGTGCTGAGTCAGAAGGATCTAAATCTGCGTCAGAGAAGGTGGTTGGAGTTACTAAATGATTATGACACGAGTGTACTGTATCACCCGGGAAAGGCCAATGTGGTGGCTGATGCCCTAAGCAGACGGTCTATGGGGATTGTGACACATATCGAGGAAGAAAAAAAGGAGTTAGCAAGGGATGTTCATAGACTGGCCCGGTTAGGGGTGCAGTTGGTGAACTCAGCTGAAGGTGGGGTGGTATTGCAAAGTGGATCAGATTCATCCTTGGTAGTTGAAGTAAAGTCCAGACAAGAGGAAGATCTAGTCCTACTTAAACTTAAAGAAGCAGTTCTCAGAAAGGAGGTTGAGGCTTTCTGCAAAAGGGGAGATTGGGTGCTTCATTACCAGGGAAGATTGTGTGTTCCGGATGTTGGTAAGTTGAGACAACAGATATTGGCTGAGGCACACAACTCGAGATACTCCATTCACCCTGGTACTACTAAAATGTACCACGACTTGTGGGATATTTACTGGTGGAACGGCATAAAAAAGACATTGCTAAATTCATAGCCAAGTGCCCGAACTTCCAGCAAGTCAAGGTGGAGCATCAAAGGCCAGGAAGCATGACTCAAGATATCAGTATACCCATGTGGAAGTGGAAGGAAGTGAATATGAATTTCATTATGGGTCTACCTCGGACTCACTGACAGCATGACTCAATCCGGGTGAGAGTAAATCGGATGACGAAGTTAGCTCATTTCCTCCCAGTTAAAACTGTAGACTCAGCTGAGGATTATGCCAAACTTTACATTGAGAGTTAGTCAAACTCCATGGGGTTCCTTTGGCTATCATTTCAAATAGGGGGGCTTAGTTCACCTCACACTTCTGGAAGTCCTTTCAGAAGGGACTAGGCACTCAGGTCAAACTCAGCACCGCTTTTCATCCGCAGACCGATGGGCAAGCTGGGCGGACCATTCAGACTCTAGAAGATATTCTAAGAGCGTGCTCGATCGATTTTAAGGGTAATTGGGATGACCATTTGCCCCTTATCAAGTTTAGTTACAACAACAGCTACCATTCCAGCATCCAGATGGCCCCATTTGAAGCATATGGTAGAAGGTGTAGATCTCCTATAGGGTGGTTTGAAGTTGGTGAAGCTACCTTGATAGGGCCAAACTCGGTTCACGAGGCAATGCATAAAGTTTAGCTTATCCGAGAAAGGTTGAAAATAGCTCAGAGACGTTAGAAATCTTATGCCGATGTGCGGAGAAGAGAATTGGAGTTTGCAGTTGATGACTGGGTATACCTAAAAATTTCGCCCATGAAAGGGGTGATGAGGTTTGGAAAGAAGGGGAAACTCAGTCCGAGGTATGTGGGACCTTATAGAATTTTGAGGCATATCGGCAACGTGGCCTATGAGCTAGAGTTACGTTCAGAACTAGCAACTGTACACCCAGTTTTCCATGTGTCACTACTGAAGAAGTGCATCGGAGATCCAACCTCAATTGTGTCATTGGAGTGCGTGGGAATAAAGGATAGTCTCACATATGAGGAGGTACCAGTCCAGATCCTTGATAGTCAAGTTCATCAGTTGAGGAATAAAGAAATAGCTTCAATCAAGATCCTATGGAGAAATCAACAGGTTGAAGGGGCTACGTGGGAGGCCGAAGCAGAAATGATGGCCAAATACCCGCACTTGTTCTCTACCGACTCTGTTGTGGCTTGAAATGCTAGTTTTGCCTTAGGGTCTGATCTAGTTGTTTAAGTCAATACATGTGTATAAGTTTCTTTTATGACTTTGGATGTGTGTATCAAAAGTAAATTCAGTTCATTTATTTATTTTGAAATAGAGGTAGTCATTCCGGCAGTTTAGGAGTTAAAAGAGCAATATTAGGAAATTTTGATTTCTATTTTATGCTTTCTATGTGTTTTCTAACATTCGAGGATGAATGTTTATAAGGGGGAGATATTGTAATGCCCCGGAAATTCAAAATCTAATTCCGGAACTTAAATCTGGAAACGTAAAAAAGCTACAGAAAAGCTACAAGACGACCCACCTAACGACTCGTTAACTGACCCCACGACTCGTTAGATGAGCCATAACAAGGAGGTTTGATATTTTGGAGAAGGGAGGTAGTTTACAAATTGAGATACTTCACGAGTCGTGGTCACAAACCAAGATTTGTTAGGTCACTCGTGGTCAGGCCTGAGTTAGGAAATATTTTGTTGACCAGTGTACTTGACAGGTGGGAGCAATGAGTCGTGGTCCCCAGTAACGACTCGTTATGTCCCCTGTTACTAGCCTTATTGAGTTTTAAGCCAGTGTACCTGACGGGAGTGACCACGACCCGTTAGGGGCACCTGGCAGTTTTTTCCCTGTGAATTTCTAAGGGCTATTTAGTAATTTCCTACTCTCCCAAGCTTTAAACTTCATCGTTTTAGTAATAATATTAGTTGTGTTAATGGGGGGAAATGTTTCATTCCTCATTCCCCACTCTCATTTCTTAGAAACATCGAAAGTTCTCCTCTCAAGAACCCTCCAAGCAAGACTAGGGCTTCTCATCTCTTACAGCTGTTCAAGCTTCTTCTTCGGAAGGATTTTAGTTAGGTAAGTGGGAATTTAACAAGGGAATTGTCCTTCCCTTGTGTCCCCCAAAACCCTCCCATAACTTCCTTATCAGTTTAGCTTTGAGTTCTTCGAATATAAATAAATTTTCATGTTGAGTTTCGTTAATTTCAATTGGGATAATATCCATGTTTATTATTCATATGATCTTCATCAGTTCCTAAGTAAATTTTTATTGTTCTTTCCAAGGTGATTTACAGCCCTAAATTCTCGAGTAAAGATTATTGCATATTAAATTTCGTCTAGTTTTTGAAGTATGTTGTGGGCTGAATTTCAAAAAAAAATTCCTATTATGTATATATATGCTGAGCAATTATTCCATTAATAAGAATTATTTTAGCTTAGTTGAATGAGATTTCTTTAATTCTTGAGATTTCTCTATATTATGGAATTTCTGTGTTTTTGGAATGAGTTGAGTTCTCTATTAGCTGCTTAGTAATTTAGTTTAGTAGAATGTAGAAACTCTTCAGAACTACTCAGAAATTGTCAACTGATTAGTTTGACTTCAGTCTTTTCCCGAGCTATCAGTGGTGTCTCCCAGTTATCAGAATCAGACTCAGAATCTAGTTTTGGTCTATTAGGCGTGTAACACCCTGGATAATTTGAGTGATAAAATCATGCTTGCGAGGTAGGACTAAGATTACTGAATTGGCTAATAAGGAAGTTTTATGAGTTCGTTGAGTCACTCTATGATCATATTTAAGATTGGACATCGATCAAGTTGTAGAACAAACTTCGGAAAAAGTTATCGCAAAATTTCCTTCTTGAAATTTCTTGAAATTTAGGTCAAATGTATCGAAGTGTTTCTCCCAATATATAAGGATTTATGGGGTGTTCGACATATCAAATTAGATATCCATGAGTATAGTTTCTAGCACATCAAACCGTTCACAAATCGGACTTCGAAATAGAGAGAAATTCGCGTTTTCGCGAGACCGCACAAGCAGGCACCTCACAAGGTCTTAAGGAGGCGGAAACTATAAATAGCCCCTTGGTTGGTTGTTCTTCATCCAAATTCATTTCCAGAAAGTTTCTTCATGAGAAACCTCTCTCTAACTCTCCCTTAAGTGTTCTAAGTATTCCTAAGGTAGGAAGCCATGGTTCAACATGATTTTTGTGTCGGGAATCACGTGTACTCCGTGGTTTGGGGTCTTTTCGGGGCTGTTCGTCACTGTTTTGTGGTAAATATGCTGGTAATCCTTCTTCCTGTTGTTATCCTTAGTGTTTAAGGTTGGTTATTTGTGTGTTCACTCAGTATGTTGTTGTCTTGGAGTTTCTACCGTTGAATTCCTATGAATCTCTTCGGATAAGCTTCGTTTGTCTTGTTTGTTGTTGAGCTGTATTGGTAGAGTTTTGGTAGAATTTTGGACTTCCTTTAGGCAGTATGTTCGTGGTGTTGAAGGCTCAAGTTCGGCTAGGCTTGAAGCTAAGGTATGTTAGGCTTGTCCCTCCCTTTGTCAGCATGAATTTCATAGTCGATGTCGTCCGTGTTGACGTGTGTGTTGGTTGTTTTTTGATGGGTTGTGTTTTTTCCATTATTGAACTCTTGTTCTGCTGTTTATATGATGATATTGGTGGCTCGGGATTGAGTGCGGAGAATTGTAGTCATGATAAATTATTAGGCTCGTGTGTAGAGGCCGTGTGTGAGGCGTATGGTTCTTGTAGCAAGTTGTGGGATGTTTGAGTGAATGAGATTAGGTGATCATGTTGAAAAGTGAATGAGGTATTATAGGGGTTAAGGTCGATGGTTGTGATGATCTTTTGTTATATTTGAATCGACGATCGTGTCGAGGGCACGTGATGGCTGTGGTGAAACTTAGGCTGATTTGGCCGTGTCCCTTGATGTTATGGGTAAGTAGAGTGGCATGTGGGATATTTGTAAAGCTTGAGGATAGAATGGTAAGGATGGTAGTCCTTAGATTCATTAGTGGCTCGTCGGTGGACGGCTAGACGTGAAAGAATAATATTGTGTTGTAATAGTCAGGTTGTGGGGGTTTGAGAGCCAATTGTGGGCTATTTGAGCATGTATTATTATTGTTGTTGATTGTGTGTGTGTTATATTTGAGGCCTTGTGTCTTGTGGATACCTGATGCACGAGAGTTGTTCCGGCTAGAGATCGAGCCCGAGGTGCCTTGTGGCTTTTAGATACCCGACGCACGAGAGTGTTTTCGGCTAAGGGGTTGAGCTCAGGGAGTGATATGACCTACGGGGTTGAGAAGGATATCCTCCGTAGTGTCGCGTTGAGACATGATTCGAGAGTGGCCCGACATGTCTGAGCCTTCCTGGGATCGCGATTGGTTCTCCCAGATGGATGAGCTCCGTTAATTGTTCGCAGCCGAGAGAGAGTCCGACAGTGCTTGATTGATGATATTCACTGACTCGTGTTTACTTTTGATATGCTTGTCATTGTATTGTAATTGCTGCTCGTGTTATATGTTATCTGATGACAGTGGATGCTAGATGTTGGCTGGTGTTAGTTGGAGTCTGTATAGAGGTCTAGAGGCGATGACAGGTGAGCTATGTTGGCTAGGTGTGGCTGTGTTGTTGTTTACTTTTAGACTTGTCGGGCTTATGGGGGGCAGGTAGGTTTTGTTTGTATGTTTGCCTATACTTTCCAGGCTTATGGGGGCCAGGTAGGTTTTATGTGTTTACTTAAGTTGAGTTCTCCTTTAGTGATATCTGGTATATCTGTTGATCTCTAATCTGAGTCTTCCAATTATTTCTGCCTTTCATGCTCGGTACATTATTGTATTGACGCCCTAGTCGGGGCGTTGCATTCATGCCTGCAGGTGACGGTGGGCTGTTAGATCAGGTTCTTGGTTTTTGAGTGGAGTTCTAGCTGAGTCGGTGTGCTCCAGTTCTTTCGTAGATGCCAGGGTTTGAGTTACGGGTAGTTTGGGGCCCTGTCCCGGACAATTGATTTCTATTATATTTTTTAGAGGCTCATAGATATTTGTTGTGGGTGTAGTTTCATTGTTATAGGCCAGGTGGGGCATGCTGTATAGTTGTTCTTCCATTCTGTGGCCTTGATGGCATATTGTATTTATTTTTCTTGGTTGGTCAGGTGAGCCTACTTCCGCTATAGTCTATCATCTTATTCTATTTTTATAGTTGTTGTTTTTTTCTAACCTCATCGGTTTTGTTCTTTGTTTTATTTTTGGGCATCGGGTATGCTCATATCAGGGGTGGCACCAGGTGCCAGTCACGCCTCCTCGGGTTTCGAGTGTGACATACTTGGTATTAGAGCAGTTCGTCCTAGGGAGTCTATGAGCCATGTCTAGTAGAGACTTATTTATGTGTGCATTGCACAGTGTACTTATAAACAGGAGGCTACAGGGCATTTAGGATTGTTACCCTTCTTTCTGGATCGAAATCGTGCTAGAAGTCAGATGTCACAGGAGCCGAATCTAGACTCACGTGAGCTCACTTTTGCAGGGATGCTTGTAGCATGATGAATTATGGTCGGCCAGTGGCTAAGCATGGCGGCAGGTAAGATTTGTATTTTGATTATGGTTATAATGGTGTGGCACCTTGACATGGTGCAAAGTTTTGTTGTTCGGAGTTGTTAGTGGTAGGCTTTTCATGTGAGACTATGTCATGCGATGTTGTGTTGTGTCAGTCGTTAAGTTGGAGTCGTGCGTGTCGTCCAACATTCGAGGACGAATGTTTCTAAGGGGGGAAGGATGTAACACCGTGGATAATTTAAGCGATAAAATAGTGCTTTCGAGGTAGGACTAAGAGTACTTTATTGGATAATAAGGAAGTGTTATGATTTATTTGAGTCACTCTATGATCATATTTAAGATTGGACGTCGATCAAGTTGTAGAACAAAATCCGAAAAAAGTTATCGCAAAATTTCCTTCTTGAGATTCCTTGAAATTTAGGTCAAATGTATCAAAGTGTTTCTCCCAATATATAAGGATTTACGGGGTGTTCCACCTATCCAATTAAATATCTATGAGTGTAGTTTCCAGTGCATCAAACCATTTGCCAATCGGACTTCGGAGTAGAGAGATATTCGCGTTTTCGCAAGACCGCGCAAGCAGGCAACTCACAAGGTCTTAAGGCGGTGGAGAACTATAAATAGCCCCTTGGTCGGTTGTTCTTCATCCAAATTCATTTTCATCAAGTTTCTTCATGAGAAACCTCTATCTAACTCTCCCTTAAGTGTTCTAAGTATTCCTAAGGTAGGAAGCCATGGTTCAACATGCTTTCTGTGTCGGGAATCACATGTAGTCCATGGTTTGGTATCTTTTCCAGGCTTGTTGTGGCTGTTTCGTGGTAAAGTTGTTGGTAATCCTTCTTCCTTTTGTTCTCCTTATTGTTTAAGGTTGGTTATTTGTATGTTCACTCAGTATGTTGTTGTCTCGAAATTTCTACCGTAGAATTCCTATGAATCTCTTCGGGTAAGCTTCGTTTGTCTTGTTTTGTTGTTGAGTTGTATTGGCAGCGTTTTGGCAGAATTTTGGACTTCCTTTGGGCAGTAGGTTCGTGGTGTTGAAGGCTCAAATTCTTCTAGTCTTGAAGCTAAGGTATGTTAGGCTTTTCCCTCCCTTTGTCGACATGAATTTCATAGTCGTTGTTGTTCGTGTTGACGTGTGTGTTGGTTGTTTTGTGATGGGTTGTGTTTTTGCTATTATAGAATTCTTGTTATGCTATTTATATGGTGAATATTCTATTTATATGGTGATAAAGGTTTTTATAAGGTGCTGGTTTTTTTGGTGGCTCGGGATTGAGTGCGGAGAATTATAGTCATGATAAATTATTAGGCTCGTGTGTAGAGGCCGTGTGTGAGGCGTATGGTTCTTGTAGCAAGTTGTGGGATGTTTGAGTGAATGAGATTAGGTGATCATGTTGAAAAGTGAATGAGGGATTAGAGGGGTTAAGGTCGATGGTTGTGATGATCTTTTGTTATATTTGAATCGACGATCGTGTCGAGGGCACGTGATGGCCGTGGTGACACTTAGGCTGATTTGGCTGTGTCCCTTGATGTTAGCAGTAAGTAGAGTGGCATATGGTCTGTTTGTAAAGCTTGAGGATAGACTGGTTAGGATGGTAGTCCTTAGCTTCGTTAGTGGCTCGTCGGTGGACGGCTAGACGTGAAAGAATAGTATTGTGTTGTAATAGTTGGGTTGTGTGGTTTGAGAGCTGATTGTGGGCTATTTGAGCATGTATTATTATTGTGGTTGATTGTGTTTGTGTTATGTTTGAGGCCTTGTGGCTTGTGGATACCCGATGCACGAGAGTTGTTCTGGCTAGGGATCGAGCCCGAGGTGCCTCGTGGCTTTTAGATACCCGACGCACGAGAGTGTTTCCGGCTAAGGGGTTGAGCCCAAAGAGTGATATGACCTATGGGGTTGAGAAGGATGTCCTCCGTAGTGTCGAGTAGAGACATGATTCGAGAGTGGTCCGACATGTTTGATCCTTCCTAGGATCGCGATTGGTTCTCCCATATGGATTGAGCTCCGTTATCTATGCGCAGCCGATAGAGAGTCCAGCAGTACTTGATTGATGATATTCACCGACTGGTGTTTACTTTTGATATGCTTGGCATTATATTGCAATTGTTGCTCGTGTTATATGTTATCTGATCGTAGTAGATGCTAGATGTTGGCTAGTGTTAGCTAGAGGCAATAGAGAGGTCTAGAGGCGATGACAGGTGAGCTATGTTGGCTAGGTGCCGCTGTGTTATTGTTTACTTTTAGATTTGTCAGGCTTATGGGGACCAGGTAGGTTTTATTTGTATGTTTGCTTGTACTTGCCAGGCTTATAGGGGCCAGGTAGGTTTTATGTGTTTGTTTAAGTTGAGTTCTCCTTCAGTATATCTGTTATATCTATTGATCTCTAATCTGAGTCTTCCAATTGTTTCTGCCTTTCATGCTCAGTACATTATTGTACTGACGCCCTGGTCGGGGCGCTGCATTCATGCCTACAGGTGATGGTGGGCTGTTAGATCAGTTTCTTGGTTTTTGAGTGGAGTTCCAGCTGAGTCGGTGTGCTCTAGTTCTTTCTGAGTTGTCAGAGTTTGAGTTATGGGTAGTTTGGGGCCCTGTCTCGGACAGTTGATTTCTATTATATTTTTTAGAGGCTCATAGATATTTGTTGTGGGTGTAGTGTCATTCTTATAGGCCTTGTGGGCCATGCTATATAGTTGTTCTTCCATTCTGTGGCCTTGACGGCATATTGTATTTACTTTGCTTGGTAGGTCAGGTGAGACAGCTTCCGCTATAGTCTATCTTCTTATTCTGATTTTATAGTTGTTGTGTTTTTATAACCTCATTGATTCTGTCTGCCTACTTCCGTGACCGAGTTGCAGTCATTTATGGGGCTCGTGAACTACTATCATCGGTTTAGAAAGGGGTATTCCGCCATTGCTGCACCCGAAGAAGAACCGTCCTTAGGAGTGGACGGTTTATTTTTGGGCATCGGGTATGCTTATATCAGGGGTGGAAACAGGTGCCAGTCATGCCTCTCCAGGTTTGGGGTGTGACAAGGCGGTCATGAAATTTTAGATATATTGCTCTGAACAGCCCCAAGACCCTAGTTGAGTTTATAGTTTATTCCTAGACGGTTACGACGCTTCCAAATAAGCAGCTCTAACCAGTCTAAAATCCAGTTTCAGAATCAAGTCTGATAAGACTCTCAGGGTGCTTTCAGTTATATGTCCCTTACTAGTCTTGGACCCCAGTTTCGAGCTATAAACTTAGCAGTTCAGTATAGGTTTCCAGTGGGAATAGGACTTAGCATCGAGTGGGTTGGGGTTCTAGCGCATCCAGGTTCCCAGAACTACATTGCCAGCGTAGGTTACAGTATTACTTGGCCTAATTCACCCCAGACTTTTGTGATCACCCAGTTCATGCTTTTATATCCTGGCAAGGTATATTGGGTCCTACCGGTAGGGTGTATACATCGGACTCCACATCTAGCTCACGTGGTTATATGTCGGTTATAGACTCTCCCACTAATCAGTTCAGTTCAGTCCAGTTCCAGTTCTATCAGTTTGACTTAGTTCAGTATAGTATCTCAAACTCAGAACTTTTAGTCTTAGGACTTGCCTTGACCATCAGACAGGGTCATTTTGACCACCTCAGTTTACTTTAGTAGTATAGTTCAGTTTACTTATTGGTCATTGCATATCATATCAGTTCAGACATTATATTCAGTTACGTTTTTTCCCACTTACTCAGTACATTGAAAGTACTGACGCATACTTTTATGTTGTATCGTTTCATGATACAGCTGCAGGTTCCCAGACTTAGCATCGTTAGCCGTTGCGATCCAGATCCTCCTCTATCGAAGTTGAAGTGTGAGTCCTCATCATTCGAGGGCCTTATTCCATTTTCTTTCTGTTGATTAATTATTTTTAGTTAGATTTAGAGTTAGCCAGGGGCTTGTCCCAGCAACTCATCAATTAGTAGGCTTTCAGTCACAGAGTTAATTTCAGACTTTAGATGATATAAATTTTATGTTTTCTTCTATTTTTATTTTCTTAAATGCTATTACGTTATAATTTCAAAGATTCCTCTATGCATGTTTTTCTTAGACTACCAGTGTATGATAGACCAGGGGTTGACTTGGGGTCATATGTGACTTCAAGTACCGTGTTACGCCTAGGGTATAGGCTCGGGGCGTGACATAAAGAACATCTGATAAGATACTGAAATTTGATCAAACACTTAAACTCAAGCGTAAACTAACATACTCTGTCTGAAAACCTTCTAAAAGAAACTGAAGAGTTGTTGGGACAAACCTCAGCTAACGTTAATACGTGAGAAACTAAAAATGATAATAAATGAAAATGAAGACTCCAGTCCTCGAAAGATGAGGAGTCACCACTATCACTACTGGGTATCACAGGTGAAGGTAGTTATGGTGCTGAGGCTGGGTACTTAAGCCTATATCATAAAATAATGTAGCACATAGAGAGTATGCGATCAGTACTTGGAATGTACTGAGTATGTGAGATGTAAATAGACATAGGTGTACTAGTAACTCATAACTGAACTGAAATGACATACAAAGACCCTATCTAAAATCATAAATATGACAAATAGTCTGACATATATGAGAATATTGTATGAACTGATAAACTAAACTAGAGTCTTAAGCATATCCTGAAATCTAATAAAATGGACTAGGTTGACGACTCTGACCATTATGTAGAGTGGGAGTGTCTGTTAACCGACATATAACTATATGAGCTAAACGTGGAGTTTGATGTTTACACCCTATTGATAAGGTCCACCATACCTTGTGAGGGTACCTTGAATGGGCGGATTGATCACTGACTGTAAAACCCATTTGGGTAAAATCCTACAGTGGCAAATAGTTTTGGGAGCCTAGGTTCGCAAAACCCCGGTCCATTCAGTGCTAAGTACTACTCCCAATTGAAGACACATAAATAACGATAGATATAGGTAAATATACTTTACTAATAGCTCAAAACTAATATCTTAAGATTAAGTCAGGAGTACTTATCTGGAAGTACCCTGAGAGTCTAAAGGACCTGATACCGATGGTAGTACAATACTAGTAGTACTGATATTATTAAGTAAGCTAAAGTGTCACTAGAACTGTAAATTATAGGATAAAAGTCATACATATNCTAGAACTGTAAATTATAGGATAAAAGTCATACATATTTACGAAAGATCATGTTGTTCAAAGACATTGTTAAATCACAAAGTGAAATATCACAGTCATGTAAAAATCATCAGTCTGGGGAGATAATTTATAGGTTGAAATTATCAACACAATTACAGCATAGTACTAGTTCTAGAAACTCTAAAAGACTTAAGAGAATAGGGAAATTCAATATCTGAAGAAAACCCTAAGCCATGAATTCTAGAAAACTTGAAGGAAAGCTAGGGTTCACTAGTTACCTAAATCCCCACATACATCTCTTGAAATCTTGAGAAGAAGTAAAAGCCCTAGCTCTTGCCCTAAGAAACCTGTCTGAGTTCTAACTATGGAAGTCTAAGTGATTAGGAATAAATAAGGAGAGAGGGTTGACTACTTCCCTAAATCCCCCTCCAATAAATCCTAAAATGACATAGTTTAGGAGTTAAGAGATTAGGATTTTATAAAAATATCCTTGGAAAATCATTTTAAAAATTTCCCGTCCAGTTTTACAACCCATTGTAACACCCCAAAAGTATCTAAGACTAGAACCTAGGCTTGAAGTTTGACCATGCAAAGATAATTGGAAAATTCCCTCAGAATGAGCCACAGTACGAGTCATAGAAGGATTGTACAAGTCGTACCGTGTGAAAACTTGAGGGTTCAATAGAAGTCTGGCAAGAACCACGGGTGGATCCTATAATTCTCTCTTGCATTGTATGAGTCGTAGTGACGGTTGGTAGTAAGGAAATTCAGATAAATGCTCAGGAAATCTTGGGTAATCACGAGCCATGGTACACCCCGTGGTAAGGTGGTAACAAGTCCTTGTTGGCATTCATAGGAAGGAGGTTTAGAGAATTTTCAGGGAAGGATTAGTAGCTACAAAGACTTAGTATGAGTCGTAATATGATGGTATGAATCGTCGTTCCAGTCGTGAGTTGAAATATTGAACGCCTCGGTCTTTCGGGCTAAGTTTGGAATCATTCTAGGTACGTGGATAGACCCGAATCCAATGAATTCTATGTAAATAAGGTGTTAAGATAAATTCTTATGTGTGAGAAGTATATTGAACACAATTTAAGATCATAAGGAACCTCTAGCATAATGTTGAGTTGAGAGCTTTCCTACCAATTGAGTTTAACATAAAAGTTCTTACAAGGGTCAACCTTAAACATTCATAAATATCATTGTACGAATTTTTTATGGATGACCCATCATATCAAATTAAATCCCCTTGATTCTTCTTTCCAACGCATCTGACCATGCGTCAATCGGAGTTCAGAGTAAAAAGTTAGGGCCAGTTTAGTGAAGCGTTGTCAGGTTTGGCGGACAGGACCAGCCCTATTACCACGAGTCATCATACAACTCGTGGTATTTAGGTACCACTCATACCAGGAACCCGTACCAGGAATTTTAGTAAGTTTTTTAAGCATAGAAGCCATGAATGGCATACCACACGAACAATGGTATGTCACCACGAGTCATCGTACGACCATAGCACTGGAGGGGAAGATTTTTAAGAACATTTTCTTAGGGGTATTTTTGCAATTTTGTATTCTTTTTTAACTCCTAAAATAGGTCATTTTAGGATTCCTATGGGATGAATTAAAGGGCTATTCAAAACCATCCTAAGTCATCTCCTTTCTTCGCTCAAGGCTCAAGAACTAAGGTTTCCTCTCTAAGGTGCTGCAAGCTTCAATTTCTCTAAGGAGATTCTTCCACTAGGTGTGTGGGACTTCAACAAGGATCTTATTTCATCCTTGTATCCCAACTAATTTCATAAACCCTATAATCTTTAGTTATCTTGTAACGCATGTCTTAGGGTTTTGATTCTACGTATGAAATTTCTCGTGATTATCCATGTGTTTCAAGTTCTTATGATCAATAACTATGTGTGCTCATGATTCAATTCCCAAATTCATGAATTATTTCCATGATATGTTAATATCATGATTTCTAAGACTCAACCATAATTTAGCATTGTTTTCAAAAATATGGTCCGTCTGATATAAATGATTCTTGCTTGATTTCAGTACATATGATTTACAGTATGATTTGGGTCTATGATTTTCATGATATCAGTATGATCTGCATGTTTAGGGTTCTTTTGACTCTCAAGCCTCTTGCTAGTTAGAAAGTATCCCTGACTAGTCTTAGAACATCAGTTTTGAGCCCTCAATATTAGCATGTTCATGATCCTTTAGGCTCTCGGGGTCCTTGTTAAATAAAGTGGTTCTGACTAGTCTTAGGATATTATCTTTAGATTTATCAGTTTACATGTATCCTTATGTTCAGTTGGGAGTAGAACTTAGCACCGAGTAGGACAAGGTTCCAGCGCACCCAGGTCTCAGACCTACGTGCCACTGTAGGATAAGGGATTCGCAATAGTATAGAAGGTTTCCCTTAGCCCAAGGAATATGGAATCCTCATTACTTGAGAGTGTATTCTTTGCCTCAATAGGAGTATGTAGGGGTCATCATTATAGAGATTGTGTCCCTGAGTTCATGAGTGATATCACGCCAGTTAGAGTTCTTACCTTTGGCAAGGTATGAACATCCTTCAAACAGGGGTTACAGGTTGGGCTCCATGAGGCTCACATTGGAGTTTGTCAGTTAATAGTCTCTCCCACAGTGTAGTCCACATCAGTACAGTTATTTTAGTTTGGTTTTTAGTTTATGATTTTACATTCAGTCTTTTAGTATATGTACATGAACCAAAACTAGATTTACTTGTATTTCATTAAAATATTTTCAAATTAGCATCCTATGTCGGTATTCAAGCATCTCAAAAAGGGCCATTGTACTTTAACTCAGATTATTCATTCAGCCATGTTTATGTACAGTCTTTTCTCAGATTTATAGTATGTTTTATCTTCTAGTTACTTTTCTATATACTCAGTACATTACAAGTACTGACTATATCATTTTATGATATAGATCTAGGTATTCAGACTCAGCCCCATGGTTAGACACGTTCCAGACTTCATCAGCCAGTAGTGGTGAGTCCTCATCTTCCAAGGACAGGAGTTATGTTTCCTTTATTTCAGTAATATTTTAGTTTCAGATTTTGGAGTTAGTTGGGGACTTGTCCTAGCAGCTCACCAGACATAAGAGGCTTTCAGACAGTGTAGTATTAGTTTCCACTTATGACTCAGTGTTGTTATCAGATCTTTATCCTTTACTTTTTATTTGTTATATTTCAATTAAAATTCCTCTCAGATATGTTCCATTAGTTGTTGTTATGTTAGAATTATGTTATGCCATGGGTTAGCTTGGAGCCTTACATGGTTCTAGGACCCCTGTCTTGATCTAGGGTCCATGCTCGGGTTGTGACACCCATCCTATGAGTCATACCAGGGTCATATGATCTGTAGTGACTCTCATTGGTAAGGTCCCTTCCCAACACCATTCTCTAAATCTTTCCACTAGATCCCACCATGATCCGTGAAATCATACTACAAGTGTAATACCTCGAAATCCCTAAGATCATACCCGAGGGTTTAAATGGAGAAAATAGAATTTTCTGCACCAGGTCATAAGACAAGTCGTCCAATGACTCATTGGGTGCACCACAAGTCATTATGTGACTCGTGAGGAGGAAGTTGGACTTGGTTTAGTTTTTGAGATTTGGGGGTGACCACTGGTGTGACCACGAGTCGTGGACAACACCATGATTCGTTGTGTTAGCCGTGGTCAAGTGTTGATGGTAGATTGAAGAATTTTAAACATGTTGGTAATGACTCAGTCACCACGAGTCGTTGGGTAGACCACGAGTCATGGTGTCCCTCGTGGTGACCCTCAGAAGAGAAATTTCAATGCTGACAAAGAGAGGAAGACCACAAGTCATCCAGTCCCTCGTTGCAACTGGCAATGAGTATTTTCCTACGAATTTATTAAGGGTTTTTCCATAATTCCTAAGTTCCTAAGGCCTATACTACATCTTTTGAAGTTCAGAAGAGGGTGTTTTAAGAGGGTTAAGTTCATTCTAAACCTATTCTCTTCCATGCATGCAATCCTAGGGGTTCTGAAGGGTAATCAAGCTTAAGATTCATCAAATTCTTCCCCAAAAGCCATTGGGCTTTCATGAAGGTTTGTGAAATCAGATTCTTCTAGGTATGTAGGGTTATGAATGGGTGTATTCATCCACAACCATGCCCAATCCCTCTTCAATTCATGAAATTCTAGTTGATGAATCTATGGGGTTTTAACCCAACNCATGTGAATTCTCTAAGTATCAATCATAGGTATGATGTAAGCATGTTTCTAATGTTGAATTATGATAAATGGACATATTTTACAATGTTTTCAATTAAAAATTATGTTTTCAAGTTTTACAAATTATAATGCCCATCCATGAAAGTTCATGAAAATTGAGATCTATGATATATTTATTCAAGCATGATAAGATGTATGTGATAAGAGTACGATTTTGAATTACCCATGTCCATGTTCATGTTTTAGAATGCCCAAGTCTATTTCAAGTATGTTAATTAATGGGCAAGCCTATATAATCAAGTATGTCTCACGATTTATCTAAATTTCATATTATTAGCTTAACACATGGATTTGGAGTCTAGATTCCCACTATTTTCAGCTTGTGGTATGGTTTGAGCCCAAGGCTCCTTATTTTATGATTTCAAATTTATGCATGTACGGTATGAGTCAGCTTCGTCACTAGACGATGGTTCAGCTTCGTTGAAAAATGATGGAGAGCATATGTATGTTTTTGGGAGTACTGTCTAGCATAGAGTAGGCTAAGGGTCAGTCAACCCTAAGCCTTTTAGAACTACATGCAAACGTAGGTTTGTTCAGATTATTTAGGACCTCCCTTTTGAGCTTCCCCGCCCCTAAGGGGCCTTAGGCTTGATATCGATATCATGACAGCGTCCTTAGCCCTGGCAAGGCTTTGAATGGCTCTACCCATTTTAGTGTAATAGTCAGGATCATGTAAGCTCTATCGTAGTAATGTCGGTTATATGACGAGTCTCCCATTGTTCCTCATGATTTTAGTTATGCATGTTCATCAGTCAAGATATTATGTTTTTAGCAGGTTTGACACAAATGTTCAGTTTTACTATGATTATCAATTTTCAGCTTTGGGTCATTCAATTCAGTTATGATATTCAGTTGTGTTCAGATCATGATTTTAGAAAATAGCATGCCATCCTTACTCTCAGAATCTTATCTTGATTATATTTTCATCATAAGCATGATTTATGATTTTACTTACTTAGAGGTTTTACTTACCTTATATACTCGGTACATTCCATATACTAACCACATACTCTATGTTGTATTATTTCATGATATAGGCTCAGATATTCAGGATCAATCCCACCAGTATCTAGACTTTCAGTATTAGCTTCTTCCAGTCTCAGTTGGTGAATCCTCATCTTCTGAGGGCCCTTTATCAATTGTATTGAGTATTTTCAGTTTCAGACTATAGTGAGTTAGTTGGGGTCTTGTCCCATCAACTCGTCAGTAGTAGAGGCTTCTCAGATATAGTATGTCAGTTTGAGTCTTGTTTATGTAATCAGATGTTATGATACTTTCAGACTTCCATTTTATATTACATGTTAGACATCCTCTTAATTATATTGATTTTAGATACCGTGTTCATGCCATTGGTTGACTTGGAGCCTCCCGAGGTTCTTTGTACCGTGTCTTGATCCGGGCCTACGTTCGGATCATGACAAACTTGGTATCAGAGCATTAGGTTTTGAAGTGTCCTACGGTATTTAAAAGTCGCATTAAGTAGAGTCTTTTTCATTGGTGTGAAGCGCGCCACACTTATGACGAAGAGGCTACGAGACATTTAGGAAATGTTCCCTTCTTTCATGATCTATGTCGTGCGATAAAATGTCTCTCTGTCCTTCTAACTCCTGCTATATGTGTTTGCAGAATCATGCCTCCTTGACGAGTCAACAGAAGAAAAAATAGGAATGGAAACGACCACGAGAATGATAATGGAGATGGGCACCAGCAGGTCGCACCAGCCCATAAGGATCATGTACCCGAGCAGGTTGCCCATGCTGAGTTTAGGGCAGCCATTCAAATGCTAGCTCAGGCTTTGACCGCCCAAGTCAATCAACAGGAGATAGTGCATGTCCCTCAGAACGGGAATGTGGCAGTGGCAAGAGTCAGAAATTTTCTGAAGATGAACCCTCCAGAGCTCCTTGGATCAAAGGTGGACAAGGATCCATATTAGTTTATTGAGGAAGTTTTGAAGATCACCCACATCATGGGGTGACTGGAGAAAAGTGTGCCGATCTAGCCTCATATAAGTTGAAAGGGTTGGAGCACATTTGGTTTAACCAATGAAAGGATAGTACGACTGTTGGAGCAGGCTCTATTGGTTGGGATGAGTTTCATGCCGTATTTCTGGATTGGTTCTTCCCTCGTGAGATGAGAGAGATTAAAGTAGCCGAGTTTATGGACCTAAAACAAGGAAAGATAATAGTTCAGGAGTATACTTTGGAGTTCACTCGCCTGTCCAAGTATGCACGTGAGATGGTGATAGATCAGAGAGCCTGAGTGAGTTGGTTCGTGCATGGGATAGCAGACTACTTGGTCAAAGATTGTCGGACCGTGATGCTGCATCAGGACATTGACTTTCCCCAGATAGTTATGTACGCCCAGCAGATGGAGGCGGTACATGTGAGTGAGAAGGAGAGAGAGGCCAAGCAAGCCAGGACTGATAGCTTTGGATTTCCCAGCAAAAACTTGGTGGGCACCGCCAGCAATCCCACCAGAGATCTTTAGCCCTAGCGCCGTCGGCTATGAGTGTGCCTTTCAATCCAGGTGCGATTAGAAGGGATGAGCATCAGGTCTAGAGGTCAGGGTAGCAGACCTCCAGAGGTCAGGGTAGCAGACCTCCAGAGGCCAGCACTCCAGAGTGTAGCAGGTGCGGCCAGAGACACACAAGTCAGTGTTTTGCAAGTTCAGGTGCTTGTTTTGGGTATGGGAAGCCATAACATACGCTTAGAGATTTCCTAGTAGCCAGAAAGGGCCATGATAGAGACCGAGGCCCAGCCTCCAGTTCAGTAGCTCTACTAGCATGCCCAGCACAGCAGGGGCATCTACTAGTGCAGGTGGTGGACAACACCAAAATAGATTCTATGCCCTAGCACCTCGTCAGGAGCAGGAGGTCTCCCCAGATGTAGTCACTAGTATGTTAAGAGTATTCCATAGTGATGTATATGCATTGTTAGATCCAGGGGCTTCTTTATCTTTTGTGATGCCCTATGTTGCTAATAGTTTCGAAGTCAGTCCGAAATCCTATCAGAACCCTTCTCAATCTCTACTCCAGTCGGTGATTCAGTTATAGCTCGACGGGTATATAGAAATTTCCCTATCACAATCCTTCAAAAAGTCACCTCAACAGATTTAGTAGCACTAGCCATGACCAATTTTGATGTTATCTTCATCATGGATTGGCTACATGCATGGTATGCCTCAGTCAATTGTAGAACCCATGCAATAGAGTTTAGATTTTTTGGTGAGCCAGTCCTAGAGTGGAAGGGTAGTTCAACTGTTCTTGTAGGTTGCTTCATTTCCTACCTTAAGGCTAGAAAGATGATTTCTAAAGGTTGCGTGTACCATCTAGTTAGGGTTAAGGATGCCACATCCGAAACCCCGACTATCCAATTAGTTCCTATAGTGTGTGAGTATCCAGAGGTGTTTCCAGATGATTTACCAGGAATCCCTCCTGAGCGAGAGATCGACTTTGATATTGACCTTCCTGTCAATACGTAGCCTATATCTATTCCTCCTTACAGAATGGCTCCAGTTGAGCTAAAGGAGTTGAAGGAGCAGTTGAAAGACCTCTTAGATGAGGGGTTCATTAGACCCAGCAAATCCCCATGGGGTGCACCAGTTGTCTTTGTCCGCAAGAAAGATGGTTCTCTTCATATATGCGTTGATTATCAACAATTGAACAAAGTTACCATTAAGAATAGGTATCCTCTCCCCAGAATTGATGATTTGTTTGACCAACTCCAGGGTACCAAGTATTTCTCAAAGATAGACTTCAGATCCGGATACCATCAGCTCAGGGTTCGGGAGAGTGACATCCCGAAGACAGCCTTCAGGAATTGGTATGGTCACTATTAGTTCGTAGTCATGCCTTTTGTACTAATGAATGCTCATGCAGCTTTTATAGATTTGATGAACAGGGTGATCAAGCCATACTTGGATATGTTTGTGATTGTGTTCATTGATGACATCTTTATATACTCTCGAAGCGAGGAGGAGCATGCCACTCATTTGAGGGTGGTGCTACAGACTATGAAGGATCTCTAGTTGTATGCTAAATTCAGCAAATGCAAGTTTTGGTTGAACTCGGTGGAATTTTTTGGGTTATATGGTGTCAAGTGAGGGTGTACATATGGACTTTCAAAGGATACAAGCGGTGAAGAATTGGCCTAGACCAGTGAGTCCTTCGGATATCAAGAGTTTCTTGGGTTTAGCTGGTTACTATCGAAGGTTTGTTAAAGGGTTTTCGTCCATAAAAGCATCGTTGACTAAATTGACCCATAAGAAAGTGAAGTTTCAATGGTCAGACGCTTGTGAGAAGAGCTTCCAAGAGTTGAAGACTCGACTCACCTCAGCACCGGTGTTGACCCTACCCGAGGGTACCAATGGGTTTGTGATATATTGTGATGCTTCGAGGATCGACCTTGGTTGTGTATTAATGCAGCATGGTAAAGTTATAGCCTATGCTTCCAGGCAGCTGAAAGTCCATGAAAAGAACTATCTAATCCACGACCTCGAGTTGGAAGCGGCGGTATTTGCCTTGAAATATTGGAGACACTATCTGTACGAGGTCCATGTAGATGTGTTTATGAATCACAAAAGCCTACAATACGTGTTTACCCAAAAGGATTTGAATCTACGACAGAGAAGGTGGTTGGAGCTTTTGAAGGATTATGATATGAGTTTCCTTTATAATCCAGGCAAATTTAATGTGGTGGCAAATGCTCTTAGCAGGCTTACTATGGAGAGTGTGTCCCATATGGATAAGGAGAGGATGGAGTTGGTGAAGGATGTGCATTGGGTTGCATGGCTAGGAGTCCGTCTTATTGACTCAACAGATAGAGGTTTCATTGTTCAAAATGGATTAGAATCTTCCCTGGTGACTGAGGTAAAAGCTAGACAAGACGAGGATCCTATTTTGGTAAAGTTGAAGGAAGTCGTTAAAAATCTGAAGGTGGAGGTTTTCTCCAAATGGGGAGATGGTGTGCTTTGATATCAGGGTCACTAGTGTGTTCCGGGTGTTGATGATTTGAGAGATCCACGAGGATCATGGTTCCAGATACTCTATACATTCAGGTGCCACCAAGATGTATCGTGACTTAAGGGAAGTCTATTGGTGGAATGGCCTGAAGAAGGACATAGCAGAGTTTGTGGCTAAGTGTCTGAATTGTCAACAAGTGAAAGTTTAGCATCAAAGACCTGAACGTGTGCTCCAAGACATTAACGTCCCTACTTGGAAATGGGAGGAAATTAATATGTACTTTATTATAGGGTTTCCTCATACTAATCGATAGTATGACTCTATTTGGGTGGTTGTAGACAGGTTGAATAAGGAAACTCATTTTCTACTGGTTAGGACTACCGATTCAGTGGAGGATTATGCCTGATTATAAATCCGGGAGTTAGTTCGGATGCATGTAGTTCCCTTTTCCATCATATCAGATAGAGGTACTCAATTTACCTCACAGTTTTGGAGATCGTTTAAGAAGGAACTCGGTACTCACATCAAGCTTAGTACAACATTTCACACGCAAATGGATGGTCAGGCGGAGTGGACCATTCAGACTCTCGAGGATATGTTGAGAGTGTGAGTGATTGATTTCAGGAGTAGTTAGGATGATCATTTGCTTCTAATTAAGTTTGCATATAACAAAAACTACCATTTTAGCATTCGGATGGCTCTGTTTGAGGCTCTTTATGGGCGAAGGTGTAGATCACCTATTGGTTGGTTTGAGGTCGGTGAAGTTACATTGATAGGTCTAGATTCGGTTCATGAGGCTATGGAGAAGGTTCAGCTTATAAGGCAAAGATTGAAAACAGCTCAAAATCGCCAAAAGTCCTATGCGGATGTGAGGAGGAGGGAGCTTGAGTTTGAAGTTTATGATTAGGTGTTTTTGAAGGTATTTCCCATGAAAGGAGTGATATGGTTTGGAAAGAAAGGGAAACTCAGTCCCCGTTATATTTGTCCATACCGATTGTGAGACGGGTTAGCAAGGTACCTTATGAGTTGGAGTTGCCCTCGGAATTTGCTTCAGTTCATCCAGTTTTTCATGTATCTCTCTTAAAGATGTGTTTGGGTGATCCAGCTTTGGTTGTTCTGATGGAGAGTGTAAGTGTGAAGGATAGACTTAGCTATGAGGAGGTTCTAGTGGAAATACTTGAATGTCAAGTTCAAAAGCTAAGAAACAAAGAAGTAGCTTCAGTCAAGGTTCTGTGGAGGAACTAGCATGTTGAGGGAGCTACGTGGGAAGCTGAAACAAATATAGTGGCTAAATACCTACATATATTTCCTTCTAGCTCAGCTTCAGCTTGAGGTATCAGTTTCCTTCTTAGTACTCTATTCAGTTCTATGTTCGGTTCATGTGCCCCAGTTTCTCTTATGTCAATGTATGTATGTAAGATTCATGAATTCAATTCAGTCATGTAGCCCAGCTCAGGGTCAGTCACTCCGTCAGTTTCAGCTTAAATGTTTAGTATTTGAGTATGATGATTGCATTTCTAATCTTTTCAGTATGATTTCCCACATTCAAGGATGAATGTTCCCAAGGGGGAAATATTGTAATACCCCAAAAGCCCTAAGATCTGACCCGAGGGTTTAAATGGAGAAAATAAATTTTTTTGCACCAGGTCACAGGATATGTCATCCAGTGAACCGTAGGTGCACCACAAGTCGTTAAGTGACTCGTGGGAAGGAGGTTGGACTTGGTTGAGTTTTTGAGATTTCGGGGTGATCACGGGTATGACCACGAGTTGTGGTCAACACCACGATTCATTGTGTTAGACATGGTCAAGTCTTGATGGTAGATTGAAGAATTTGGACAGTGTTGGTAATGACTCGGTCACCATGAGTTGTTGGCTACAACACGAGTCATGGTGTCCCTTGTGGTGACCCTTAGAAGAGAAATTTTTGTGCTGATCACGAGAGAAGACCACGAGTCGTGGTATAGGGCACGAGTTGTCCAGTTCCTTGTTGGGATTGGCAGTGAGTATTTTCCTGCGAATTTATTAAGGGTTTTTCCGTAATTCCTAAGTTCCTAAGGCCTATACTACGTCATTTTAAGCTCAGAAGAGGGTGTTTTAAGAGCATTAAGTTCATTCTAAACCTATTCTCGTCCATGCATGCAAGCCTAGGGGTTCTAAGGGGTGATCAAGCTTAGGATTCATCAAGTTCTTCCCCAAAATCCATTGGGATTTCAAAAGGGTTTGTGAAATCAGATTCTTATGGGTATGTAGGGTTATGAATGGGTGTATTCATCCACACCCATGTCCAATCCCTCTTCAATTCATGAAATTCTATTTGATGAATCTATGGGGTTTTAACCCAATATGTGAATTCTCTAAGTATCAATCATGGGTATGATTTAAGCATGTTTCTAATGTTAAAATATGATTAATGGATATATTTTACAATATTTTCAATTACAAATTATGTTTACAAGTTTTACAAATTATAATGCCCATCTATGAAAGTTCATGAAAGTTGAGATCTATGATATATGTATTCAAGCATGATGAGATGTATGTGATGAGAGTATGATTTCAAATTACCCATGTCCATGTTCATGTTTTTGAATGATCAAGTCGATTTCAAGTATGTTAATTAATGGGCAAGACCATATAATCAAGTATGTTTCACGATTTATCTAAATTTCATATAATTAGCTTACCACATAGATTTGGAGTCTAGACTCCCACTATTTTCAGCTTGTGGTATGGTTTGAGCCCAAGGCTCCTCATGTTATGATTTCAGATTTATGCATGTACGTTATGAGTCAGCTTCGTCACTAGACGATGGTTCTTCGTTGAAAAACAATGGAGAGCATATGCATGTTTTTGGGAGTAGTGTCTAGCATCGAGTAGGATAAGGGTCAGTCAACCCTAAGCCTCAGAATTACGTGCCAACATAGGTATGTTCATATTATTTGGGACCTCCCTTGTGAGAATCCCCTCCCCAAGGGGCCTTCAGTTTGATATCGATATCATGATAGCGTCCTTAGCCCTGGCAAGGCTTTGGACGATTCTGCCCACTTGAGTATAATAGTCAGGACCACATAAGCTCTATCGAGGTAATGCCAGTTATATGACAAGTCTCCCACTTTTCCTTATGATTTTAGTTATGCATGTTCATCAGTCATGATGTTATGTTTTCAGCAGGTTTGACCCAAATGTTCAGTTTTACTATGATTATCAGTTTTCAACTTTGGGTCATTCAATTCAATTATGTTCAGGTCATGATTTTAGAAAATAGCATGCTAGCATTACTCTTAGAATCTTATCTTGATTATGTTTTCATGATATGCATGATTTATGATTTTACTTACTTAGCGATTTTGCTTATCTTATATACTCGATACATTCCACGTACTAACCACATACTCTACGCTGTATCACTTCATGATACAAGCTCGGATATTCAGGCTCAGTACCGCCAGTAGACAGACTCATAATATTAGCCTCTTCCTATATCAGTTGGTGTGTCCTCATCTTCCAAGGGCCTTTATCAGTTGTATTGAGTATTTTCAGTTTCAGACTATAGTGAGTTAGTTGGGGTCTTGTCACATCAATCGTCAGTAGTAGAGGCTTCTCAGACATGGTATGTATTTCAGTTTCATTCTTGTGTTATGTAACTAGATGTTATGATACATTCATACTTCTACTTTATTATGTTTATTTTAGATATCATATTCATTCCATGGGTCAATTTGGAGCCTCTCGGGGTTCTTTGTCCCGTATCTCGATCCGGGCCTATGTTTGGGTTGTGACAATGGGTCATACCATGATCTATGGTTAACCAAGAATCTCCTGAACACTTCTTTGAAACTCATTTCATGACTGGTTAGTACGATCTATAGCAGGGTGGTACGAATCGTGGCATGCAGTCGTGGTTCACTGTCACCTCCTATCAGACTCTCTAGGCCTATATCATGATTTATGGTACGACTCGTTTTGCCCTAGTACTATGAATATAAATCACCCATGGTTTATTGAAAAATTCCTACTTTCCCTCCGAACCTCATCTCACGAGTCCTAGTACGACTCATACCACCTCCTCACGAGTCGTACTGTGACTCGTACAGAGGACTTTTTCCCAGTTTTCTGCATTATCAAGTTTTAAATCTATAGGATAGTCCCATGTATTTTGGGGGTGTTACAATATCTCCCCCTTGGGAACATTCATCCTTGAATGAAGACTTAATAAGCTAAAAAGATAGGGAAAGAGCTACAATCCAGAACTGAAAACTATAAACTTAATACTGAAGGAGCGAGTGACTTCGAACTGGGATAGATATAGTATCTGAATTCATGCAACAAGGGTGCACACTAAGACATGAATAGAGCTAATGAGCATGAGACTAACGTGAAACTAAATAGAGTACTAAGGAGGAATTCAATAGCTGGTCCTGAAGATGAGCTGGAAGGGAAGAGGTGAGGTATCTAGCCATCATATCTACTTCAGCTTCTCATGTAGCTCCCTCAACTAGTTGGTTCCTCCATAAAACTTTTACTGAAGCAACCTCCTTGTTTGTCAACTTACGGATCTCACAGTTCAGAAACTAAATTGGAACTTCTTCGTAAGAGAGACTATCCTTTACACCAACACTCTCTAAAGGCACAACTAAGGTTGGATCACCGATGCATTTCTTTAACAGAGACACATGAAAGACTGGGTGCACCGATGCTAACTCCGCAGGCAAATCCAACTCACAGGCTAGCTTGTTAATGCGTCTCAAGATTTTTTAAGGGCTAACATATCTAAGACGGAGCTTTCCTTTGTTCCCAAACCTCATCACCCCTTTCATAGATGAAATTTTCAGATATACCCAATCATCCACAAGAAACTCTAGCTCTCTTCTCCTTACATCTGCATACGATTATGTCGGCTTTGAGCTGTCTTCAGCCGTTCTTTGATAAGCTGAACTTTCTACATAACTTGATATATTGAATCAGGCCCTATCAGGGTATCTTCACAAACCTTGAACTACCCTATCAGGGACTACATCTCCTACCATATAAATCCTCGAATGGGGCCATCTGAATGCTAGAATATTAGTTGTTTTTGTACGCAAACTCGATGAGAGATAGGTGATCATCCAAACTGCCATTGAAATCAATCATGCAAGCCCTCAACATATCCTAAAAAGTCTTAATAGTCCACTCAACCTGCCCATCTTTTTGTGGGTGGAATGTCGTGTTGAGCTTAACTTGAGTTCCAAGACCCTTTTGAAATGACTTCCAGAAGTGCGAGGTGAATTGGGTACCCCTATTTGAAATAATGGACACAGGGACTTCATGCAGTCTGACTAACTCAAGGATGTACAGTCTAGCATAATCCTCTACTGAGTCTGTAGTCTTAAGTGGTAGGAAATATGTTGACTTAGTCATTCGGTCTACGATTAACCAAATTGAGTCATTCTATCGGCGCGTATGAGGTAGACCTGTAATAAAATCCATGTTCACATCATCCCACTTCTAAGAAGGAATGCTAATATACTTGTCACAACCCGAATAAAGGCTCGGATTGCAACACGGGACAAGGAGTCCTGAGAGACTCCAAGTCGACCCATGGCATGAACATACATCTAACTCAATTACTAAAACTGAAGAGTCAACAAGATAATCATAGTGGAAGTCTAGATTAAACATAACATCATAATACACTATCTGAAGCTGAATACTTCCTTTGTCTGAAAAGCCTCTAAACATGATGAGTTGATGGGACAAGACCCCAACTAACTTAATAAAGCTGAAACTGAAAATACATAAAGAAAATCTGAATAAGTCTAGTCCTCGGGAGATGAGGACTCACCAACAACGTAAGATGCTAATGATCTTGGGCATAATTGCATGCCCAAGTGCTACTTTATAACTCAATTTAGTCTTGTTTATCTACTTATTTATATACATTCTCATGTGATTTTTATGTGAATGTGAATATATACTAACCAACATGATTAGTCCTTGTTTTTTAAGGTTAATAATGCATTTGAGGAACTAATTCATGATTTGGTGAAGTGGAGGAATGGA